>JAJEJO010049936.1:752657-894937 GCA_020662805.1 Glaucomys volans | reverse complement strand
ACGAACACCAATAACCCAATCAATAAATGGGCCAAGGAAATGAACAGACACTTTACAGAGGAAGATCTACAAGCAATCAGCAGATTTATGAAAAAATGTTCAACATCACTCGTTATAAGAGAAATGCAAATCAAAACCACCTTAAGATTTCATCTTACCCCAATTAGAATGTCTTTTACTAAGAACACAGGCAACAACAGGTGTTGGCGAGGATGTGGGGAAAAGGGTACACTCATACATTGCTGGTGGGAGTGCAAGTTGGTGCAGCCACTCTGGAAAGCAGTGTGGAGATTCCTTAGAAAACTTGGAATGGATCCACCATTTGACCCAGCTATCCCACTCCTTGGCCTATACCCAAAGGACTTAAAATCAGATTACTACAGTGAAGCAGCCACATCAATGTTCATAGCTGCTCAATTCACAATAGCTAGATTATGGAATCAACCTAGATGCCCTTCAGTAGATGAATGGATAAAGAAACTGTGGTATATATACACAATGGAATATTACTCAGCCATAAAGAAGAATAAAATTATGGCATTTGCAGGTAAATGGATGATGTTGGAGACTGTTATGCTAAGTGAGATCAGCCAATCCCAAAAATCCAAAAGCTGAATGGTCTCTCTGATAAATGAATGATGATGCATAATGCAGGGGGGAAGGGTGGCAAGAATGGAGGAAGGATAGATAGCATAGAGGGAAGGGAGGGGTGGGGGCGGGTGGGGGGTAAAAATAATAACAGAAATTGTGACAGATACCATTGCCCTGTGTACATGCATGAACGCACAGATGGTGTGACTCTACTTTGTGTACAACCAGTGAAACAATAGCTGTACTCCATTTGTGTTCAATGAATTAATAAGTAAATTTAAAAAAAATTCAATTATGTTTAAAAATGGTGATCCATATATAGCTCATACATAAATTTTTTAGTATGAATATTTATTTAATCAGCATACCTTATTTCCCATATGCTTGAAAAAGTAGAACTTTTATAATGTTATATATAATTCTCATCTTTAATAAGTAAACATTACATATATTATTAATATAAATTACAGATTAATACAACACTGCATGTTTTTAAAAAAAAAGTGTAAAAATTACCTCCTTATAGTCATTATTTTAAAATTCCTGATTTCTGAGGAGGGACTTCTTTAAAAGTTTATTTTACGATGCTTTATCAACTTGTGTGAAATGTCAATTATTCTACTGAGCTCTTTGTCTAATTTTTCAATGACTGATGGATTACTTGGTGCATTCCGGTATCAGTTCTTCAGCTGATGTCATCTTTCAGTTTGTGGTTTGCCACTTGTTATAGATTAGATGTGAGGTATCCTGCAAAAGCACATGTGTGAGACAATGCAAGAAAGTCAACAGGTGAAATGATTAGGTTAGGAAAGCCTTAACCTAATCAGTGCATTAATCCCCTGAGGGAATTAACTAGGTGGTGACTGCAGACAGGTAGGGTGTGGCTGCAGAAGGTGGGTCACTGGGGGCATGCCTTTGGGTTATACAGTCTGTGCATGGTGATGGGTGGGGTTTCTGTCTCTCTCTCTCTCTCTCTCTCTCTGGAGTTCTCTCTGCTTCCTACTCATCATGTCCTTAGCTAAGGGTCATCCACCACACTCTTCCATCATAATGTTCTGCCATACCTTGGGCCCAGAGCAATGGAGACAGCTGTCCATAGACTAAGACCTCTAAACCTGTGAGCACCACATAAACTTTTCCTCCTCTAAAATTATTCTTCTCAGGATTTTTGGCTACAGCAGTGAAAAATCTGATGAAAACACCACTTAACTTCAGGACACTTTTGATAAACATGAATTACTAAGTTTAACATGGTTTAATGATCAGCCTTTTTTGAGAAATTTGATTAGATCTTCTTCAAGGTGCTGCTTCATGGACAGAGTCATAAAGATACTTGCGTATGATTTTTGTCTAATATTTAGAGTTTTGCCTTTCATGTTTAGAGTTTTGCTTCATCTGGGATTGGTTTTTCAAAGTTAGGTTTACTGAGATATAATTCAGTATGATAAAATATGTGTATATTAGGTCCATAACATGCACAGTTATTTAGACTTCATCAGACCTTTATGGTCTTATCATTATAACCATAATCAAGGATAAAGAATCTTTTAATTGAACATTTGGGATGTTTCCAGTTTTGAGTAATAATGAATAAAACTACTATGAACATATGTACACACATTTGTTTCTGCGAACATATGTCTTCATTTCTCTGGGGTAAATACATTACTAGGTCATATGGTAAGTTTATATTTAATTTTACAAATTGCCAAAATGTTTTTCCAAAGTATCTTTATGCATCGGCAATGTGTGAGGATTGCAGTCATTCCTTATCTTTCCTAGTGTCTAATATTGTCAATCTATATTTATTTCAGCCATTTTAATAGGTGTGGTAGATTGTTGTACTCTGAATTGAATTATCCCAGTGACAGAAGATGTTCAGCACATTTTCATGTGTTTACATGACACCTATGTCTCTTCTTGTGTGAAATGAACTCTTCAATACCTTTTTGGATTCTTTAATTGGGCTGTTTATTTAATTATTATTGAGTTGAAAGAATTCATTGCATTTTGATAACAGTCCCTTATTAGATATGTATACTGACAATTCTTTTTGTCAAGACTTGGGATTGAATTTGTATTGCCTGAACAGTTGTTTGGATCCTGGTGCAGTGACATATGCATGCGATATCAGCAAATCTGGAGTCTGAGGCAGGAGGATCTCAAGTTTGAGGTCAGTCACAGCAACTCAGCAAGACCCTGTCTAAAGATAAAAATAAAAAATGACCAGGGATGTAGGTCAGTAGTAAAGTGCCCTGGGCTCTATCCTCAGTACCACAATAATAATAATAATAATACAAAATTTAAAAAAAGTGTCTTTGGAAGAACTGAAGTTCTAAATTTGGATAAAATACAATTTGTGGTGTTTTCTTTATGTTCATGATTTTGAAAATCATACTTAATGTATCTTTTCCCAACCCAAATTCATGAAGATTTTTCTCTTAGGTTTCTCCTGAAGTTTTACATCTTCAGATTAGGTTTTTTTTTTTTATCTAGACCCATGATCAATTTTGATTTAAGTTTTTAATGTGATCGAGGTCTGGGTTCAGGTTCATCTGTTTTTGTCTCATTTGGCTTTGTACAAATGGATATCTAATCTTCCTATGATCAATTGGGGAAAATATTTTCCTTTCTCAATTAAATTGTCTTTGAAAATTGGGGTCGAAAATGAGTTGAATTTAGCACAGTGAGTCTGCTTCTGACCCTCCCCACTGTAATCATATCCTCATTCAAGGTCTGAAACTGAAGTCTTAAAAATCAGATGCTGCAAGTCTATGAACTGCATTATTTCAAACAAAGAAAAACCTGCTCTGGATCCATTGTTTATCTATACAAATTTTACATTTCTTTTTTAATTTCTATCCAGAATCTTCTGTAATTTATGTTTTCATTGTATTGAAACTAAAACTAAATCTCAGCTTTGAAAGGTCTTAATATTTAGTCATCCAATCCATTAACACAGTATGTTTCTCCATTTATTTACATTTTCTTTTTTTTTAAAAAATCATGTTGGTTTGCCTTGTTGTGTATAAAATCTTTGGGGTGTGTTAATCATGGTTCAATCAGAGAAACAGAATCAGTTGTGGAGGGCGTGGGGAGAGTTTGGTCAGCTAGTGCAATGTTATAATTATGTAGGAGGACTGAGTTCTGCATGCTGTGGCACAGGAGGATGAACAGCGTTAAGAACAATGCATTACCTATCTCAAAATAGTTAGAAGAGATATTTGCAATGCATTGCCATAAAGAAATGATAAAAATTAAGATGATGGATATGCTAATTCCCCTGATCTTATCATTACCCGGTGCATATATGAATCAAAACATCATATTGCACCTCATAAATATGTACAAATATTATGTGTCAATCAAAATATAAATTTACTTAATACATAAAGGTATTGATTGCAAGGAATCAGCTTACATGACTATGGGGGCTAGCTAGAATACACCCACATCTGTAAGGCAGGTCACCAGGAAGGCCAAAGCCATCAGGAAGTCCAGTTGGAAGTCCATAACTGGGTGATGAGAAGAGCGGGCTATGCCCAAAGGCACATATTTCTCTGATAATATGTTCCCACTTTCTTATTGTTATGAATAGATTTCCTGTTTGCCATGACTTATCTATGAACATGGCTGTCCTTCAGGTGCCTCTTGTACAGTTGTGTCACTGGGCGAATATTTATTTTAAGCAAGTGCAATTAAAAGTGATTTGTAGAAATTCCAGGTCATCTTAAAAATGATGCTCTTACCCCATCTCTCCCTACTGTCCTGGTGATAGGGAAGTGACAATAATTTAAATTCTGAATCAAGAAATGAATCCATATTGTGAAAAATGTGAATTCAATAAACCATCAGAATCACTTTACAGCATAGAACAACCTAACCATCTCAGGACCATTAAATCAAAGAGAAATGAACTTTATCTTATTCAAACAACTGGGGAAACCAGGAGTTAGATGCTGGTAAAAACTAAGTGGTACTTTTGAGATTCTCTCTCCCAAAAATGTCAACTATAAGCTCTAGACAAATTATAAAACTTATCACATAAAGACACTCATTGCTGAACGAACCAAAACACAGATACTAGAGCGTGACCAAACCTTGAGATAGAGGAAAAGCAATGGTATAAGTTCCTCTTGTCATGGATTTTAGTTTAAGGACTACTCTCAGATGTCAACCCATGGGGATGCTAAGCCTAGACTAGAAACTCATAGGCTTATCTCCTTGAAGAACTATAGAGAGAGGCTTGAGGCAACCACGTAGGGGAAAAGCGTGGAGAGAAACCCCAGACGGGAAAGAGCTAGAGAAGAAGAGCAGCAGAGTCTGCGTATGAAATCTCTCAGAATAGCCATCTGACCGCTAAACTATGCACGCATTGGGCAGAATCCCAGCAACCCCGAGAACTAAACACCTGACCTGGGATACCATAGTTTGGAGTCTGAGTTCAGCCACATCAACTGGTACAACACAAGAATACCAATAACAAAAACGATGTATTTTAAATAAAAGTCAGACAGCCCAGAGTCTCTACAATGAATTATCTAAGAATTCAAGATCTAATCTAAAATGATCAGATAAATGGGAACATTGAAGTATAATTTGTATTCAAGAAAAAAATGCAATCAATGCAGACTAACCTTGAACTGCTACCACAACTTTGCTCAAGGGCCTCAAATATTCTCATAATGAAAGAAAAAAATAGAACTCTTCAACAGATAAGCAGAACCTATAAAAAGTTGCAAGTGGAAATTCTGTAACTAAAAATGTTAAAGTCTGAAATGCTTGTTTTTTTAAAAAAATGGGTAAGCATAAGGAAAATTTAAGATAGTAGATGCTGATGACAGATTAACACGTAGCACCAAAAGTGAAGAAAATAAAAGATTAAGAGGATAGACAGAATCTCTGGTCCTCTGGTGCAATATCTAATGCATCAACATACATATAATTACAGTCCCAAAAGATGAGGAAGGAAAACAGGGGAGCAAAAGAACCTGAAAAAATAATAGTTTTTTCCCCAAATTGTTTGAATACCAAGCAAGAAAAATGAAAAGGGAGTCATGTTTAAGTACAACATGGAAGTTTTGATAGAAATCAAACTTAAATGAAAAATTGTGAAAGCAAACACTTAAAAATATTACATAGAGTATACAGAGGAATGAAAATTTGAATGATCACTGATTTCTCATCAGGAATAATGAAATGACATTTTTGAAGAAATGAAAAAACTCTGAACCCTATATTTGTATAACCAATAAAGTAGTATAAAATAAAATAAATGAAGATTTTTGTTTTGTTTGGGTACTGAGGATTGAACTCAGGAATGCCTTTCTTTAAAAATTTTGTGACAGGGTCTTGATAAGTTGTCAAGGCTGTCCTTGAACTTGTGATCTATCTTCCTCAGCTTCTGAATCACTGGAATTACAGGCCTCCACCAGCAACCCAGCAAAATAAAGACTTTTTAAGTAGAAAAAAGGAAAAGAATTTGACACCAGCAGATGTGTACTACAAAGAACATTAAAGGAAATTTGTCAGGTTGGAAGAAACAATATATTGGGAAACTTGAATCTTTTTCAGAAGGACAGAATAACAGTGGTAATGGCAAATATGTGGAAAATTATACAGATAATTACAATTTTTCCTCTCACTTTCTTTAAAATATATAACTATTTAAAATAAAACACCGTAATGAATGTTTTATAACATGCAGATATAAGCCACTTATTAACTACATTATAAAGAATGGGAGAGATTTAAATAGACTGATGAAGTTTCAAGTTTCTTACATCTTCCATACAGTAGTTCAATAATAACTTTAAATACTTTAAAAATAAAAACTTTAAGTTGAAAATGAAGAATGTACATTGTAATCTCTAGCACAATGCATTAGTTTTCTGGGCATGTTGCAACCAAGTACCACAAACTGTGTAGCTTAAAAGAGCAGAAATTTATTCACAGTTCTATAGACAAGATGTCAGAAACCAAGGTAAGGAGAATTCTTATCTGCCTCTTTCAGCTTCTGGTAGCTTCAGGCATTCCTAGTCTTATAGATGGCATTATCCCTGTGTCTTCACATCATTTTCCAACTATCCGTGTCTCTGTATCCAAATTTCGCCTTTTTGTAAGGACACCAGTCTTATTGGTTTAGAGCTCCTCCTAATGACATCATCTTAATCAGATCATCTGCAAATATCCTATTAACAATAAGGTCACATTCACAGGTACTTGGGGGATTTTGACTTCAGTGTCTTCTGGGTGGGACACAAATCAACCCATAGAAGCGGTTATTGAAAAACATAATGGAAAGGGGTTTACAGAAATGCTCCTATATTTAACACAAGGTATTTTGGGACCTTCCTCATATGCATATTCTAAGTCATACAGACAGTTACCACTATCATCTCCATTTTACTGATGAAAATCCTTGAAGTTTTGGAAAACTAAACAGGGGGCTCAAAATTTCACCTCTAGTAACTGGTTTATCCTCACTCTGATGTCAAAACACACATTTAATCATGACCTCACCACAATTATGTGTGGGAAGCTAAAGTTCAGCGTCTTGACTATGGCTGGACTTACACTAGAATAAAGGAATTTAGATTCTCAGGTCAAAATATCTTTTTTTACACCTGAAGCTGCCCCTTCCCCTTCTGTTTGCAGAACCCTGAAGGAAAGACGTCCACAGGGAGCCCAGGCTTAACGAAGTCGATTAATTCTTCAGTGGAGGTGACAGTCACAGTGGATGTAATTCACTGGGACTTCTAGTAGACTTTTGATACAATGCACATCAAAGGCTAATCCATAAGGTTAATGTAGAGGGGTTTGGTGGAGAAATAGTCAATTGGATAAACATTTTACAATGGATTTAGTAATAGAGGGCAAAAGGTCTATGGAAAGTGGCCTTGACATAGGTCATAAATGTAAATCAATGCCAAGATTAATCTACCTCATGAGTCAGGTACTTGGGAAGAGGGCTCTATTCTAAAAACTATATATATAAATTTGTTGGGGACAATCAACAGGTCTAAGACATCTCAGAAAATCAGGCAGAAGCTGGGACATTAAGAAAGGTAAAACAATGAGCAATTAGTCATTTATTAATTGATATTCATTCCTAGGACAACCATGCATGTTAGCTTGCTTGTGATAATCTTGCTTTAGACACAATCAGATAATCTTGGTTTATGATCTCAGTTTGTATCTTCATATAATTATCAGTACAAATCTCTTTGATCCTGAATTTAACAATGAATAGTCTGGCAATTATTAAGCATTTACCATGCATCAGTCATTGTGCAAAATATGTGCTGAGGCTTTGAAAATGAATGAAATAATTCTCTGTCAGTAAATATAGCATGCTGTAATAAATGAGCTAGAAATCAGGAGGTAGGAAAACTTTATTTTTGGATGTATCAGGTCACTTTTCCTGCTGATAGCTTTGTCCATTAAATGAATGGGTAGAATTAAACACAGGTGAAAACCCTCTGAGTACCTCTTCATAACACTCTATATTGTCTCCATACCCTCAGATGCCTCTCCCATTTCCAGTCTAAGATTGTTTTTCCTGCAAGAACTTTCCTTCTTCTCCCTGTTCAAACTGGAACCTCTTGCAAGGTGTGCTTGCATCCTACCTACCTCACCCATGAAACTTCTCAAGTTCTGATCTTAACGGTACCTTCTTGAAGTCAAAGTGTGTTCAGTGATGCTTCTCACACTTTTCTCTTGAGGTGCCTGAAAGTACATTGCAGCCAGAGGACCTGAGCTGCCCCATTTTGGGTATAATGACTTGTCCTTCAAGGAGCACTTAATTTTTTCTGGAGAAAGCTCTTTGTCTAACAATCTTGTCCAAAAATGAGAATATTTTTTGAGATCAGCTAACTCAAATTTGTTAAGATCTCTTATGAAAATTTCTTACTGAACATATTGCAGATACTCTCTCAATTGTCCTGTCAATACGATCTATGATATGTAGGTTAGTTTGTATCCTTGTGGTTTCCATTGTTGCATGTTGGGAACTGAGCCTCCAAAGACATTCAGTAATGTGACTAAGATTGCATAGTTATTAAGTAATAACTTGGAAACCAGGATTTAAATTTGAGCACTGCTTTATATCATGGCACTATATTGATTTCACATATCTTTGCTTTCTTGAGGGAAGGCCAGTTCCTCTCAAGGAGTCAGTGTCTATGATATCCTCTGAAACCAAACCCCTCTTTTTCCTACAATTTCTAGTGTGATCATTTAGGGGCATATTCATTTCTTTGACATTTTGTTAAACATTTCAAGAAGACCATTAAATATAAAACCTAGAATGAGAACCTCTGAGGATCTTGAAGCAATGTGGCTGGAAGAGAAATGTATGCATGTCATATGAAATTCTTTTATGCCATCACTTTCCAAGTTGGGTTTCAGAAGCCCTGACTCCTAATTTTAGTTCTCTACTTAATTTATGTATTTCCAAGAACCTGGAGCTTCACTTCTGCAAGCCCAACTGTTGAACTCAGGATAAGTGTAGGATATAACCTAGGTAGTCTTAACTGTGTCCTGGTAGCACACTTTCTATGATTTTTTTTTTTTCTTTCTTTCTTTCTTTATTTTCGTTACCAGGGATTGAACCCAGTGGTGCTTAACCACTGAGCAATATTCCTACCCTTTTTAGTATTTTATTTAGAGACAGATAGATTCTCACTCTTTCTTTAGAATCTGCCTAAGTTGCTGAGGCTGGCTTTGAACTCACAATCCTCCTGCCTCAGCCTCCTGAGTCACTGGGAGTACAGGTGTTCACAACCACACCTGGCTCTTTCTAGAATTCTGTGGTCATATTTAACATTTCTGATGAGAGAAGAGGAGCATCTTGGAAAATAATAAATCATTTGGTAATTATCAGAATCATACTCATTTTCTCTTTCAGTTGTAGTCACATTTCTGTTCATTTGTGAAGGAGCACCTGAACTCCGGCATGTGTGACAGGAGCCATGATCTCTGACTTGTGAGCCCTACTGAAGATTCTGTCTTTCTGAATTCCATTCTAAATGCACCTCTGCTTTCAATCAAAGAACATGATTTCTAGGTGAAGTAATAACTAATGAAGGGTGGTGGAGAGGACAGAGTCTGTGGTCTTGCCAGTCACAGAGAGTCACATCTTGACCTTCATATTCACATGAGCTAATTCCCACAGTAAATTGCCTCTTGGTCATCTCTAACTGTAGACCCTGTTGGCTCTGTTCCTCTGGAGTATCTTCACTACACATCTTCCAGCTCCCTCTTCACCTTGGTTAGGAGGAAATGCAGTGTTGAGTTTTAGTTTCCTTTTCATGCCTTTTCTTACTTAATTCTGCAGGCTCAACATGGAAAAAAAATTCAAATTGCAGTGATGTAGCAGACTCAGCAGGTTAGATGTTTGTGCTTCTGTGTATAGAGATCAGATGGTAGCCTGTCCTGAACAGTTCGTGCAGAAGTGGCAAGAACAGTTTGCCCACTCTGTACTCAGTAATTCTTCCTCCAGCAAACCACTCTACCTTGCCCGTTGTGTGGCAGAGGAAGCCCTCATCCTTGTGGGCCAAAGAGACTGCTAGAACTCTAACAGCATCTGTGTTTCAGGAGGCAATCACAGCCTCTTCCAAGGGCCACTGTTGGAGTTGTCTTTGTTGTTCCTTCCCTTTCCCAAACACATTTCATAGTTTGAAATGTGCTCGTTTTCATTCTTCACACAGAGTATGAACAGGTCTATAAACTGAACTTAGCCATCACTAAGAATATTGGTAACTATGAATAGAGTAGAATCCATTTTCTGAATTTTCTCTTGACTTTCTTGTTGCAGAAATACATAGAAGGTTCAGCTAGTGCCATCAGTGAGCCCTTCATTCCCTGGGATCACCCCTGCAGGTAGTCATTCTCCACCCCATCTTCTCCTCTCTCTCTGGAATATGATCCATGGTCCAGAGTATGGATGGTAAGTGTAATTAACTCTATTTGGAAACACAGAACTCAGCAATGTTCTTCCCTTTGAAAAAGAGGTCCAGAGAGATGTGGTGACATGCCAAAGGCCATGAGATACACTAAACCTATTTAGATATTTATCTGTATAGGATGATCTGCTCTGACTCAGTGAACAGATGTTAATTTAGACAGTAATCAGATTATCTGGGATCAATTATTTTCTTCCACTTACTTGCTGTATGCTTGAAGATATGTCAGTCAAGTTCTATGTGACTTTGTTTTTCTCTCTGTAAGGTATGAATTCAAATAGTGCTAATCTCAAAGGGGTTTCATGGAAATTAAATGAGATTATGTGTGCAAAGCATTTTGCACAATGTTTGACCTATAGCTAGTACCTAGTAAATTTTGGCTAAGATTCAAGGAACTGCTGAGCCTGGTAAACAATGTGTCAATGAATACAATGTGTGAGATGGAGTTTGTCCTGAATATAGAGAAGGCAGCAATCTCTGTGTGCCCAGAGGATGTGAGGAAGCATTTGCAGAGGAGTCTGCAAGATTTCTCTGGTCAAGCGTGCTTGCTTAGTAACATTTTTTTTTTTTAAAAAAAACTGCTGTCCCAGCTGCTAGCTGGAATTGAAAGATACAGTGATGGTTAGAGGGCCTATTTAGTAAGAGCAGAAAAATGCACTGGGAGTGAATCATTTGTCTGGACACAGAAGGCTGAGTCAGGGAGAAAGGACTGTCACGTAGGCAGGTTGAGCTACAGCCAGAAACCCTGGACGAAGATCGCTCTGAGGGATGTTTTCAAGCCAGAAATAGAGACTTTCTCTGTGCCCTCACCAACTCCCAAGTTCAATGTGTTTTGAATAGCCCCTCAGTTAGAATTCCAGAGAGGTGAGCAGAGACCTGTAAGAGAAGGAAAAATTCAAGTTGACCTTCACTGAACTACTGACAGCATCTATATGCCCCATGCAAAAGGCCCCACAGGATGGGGAAACAACTATCATTCAACATGAGAAACAATGTACTAAAGTGTCAAACTCTTCAGTAACAGAGAAGCCTTACCCAGGAATTAGTGATTTCTCCCAAACTAGAAGTTTCTAAGCAGATACTGGACAAGCATATCAAAGAGACAATTTAGTAAGGCTAAGACATCCAGGGTAAGATAATATGGATGGCATTCAAACCCCATATTCTATCATTTTACATTTTGAGTTAAATTAGAAAACACTGACCTACATTTGCTTTCCTAACTGAACAATGTAAAGATTGTGGCTGAATTCAAGATAGAAATAATAATAAAATTGAATCAATAAAAAGTTACTAAGATCCTACATTCCAGGAAACAATGTTACAGATATTTCAGAGGATACAGAGTTCATCTGGTCTGGTCACCATCTTTAACCTTACAGTGAAGGAGGGAGAGGGAGAGTATTTCTGTGTTATTAGAGCATCATGTACAAGAATGGGAAGTTACACTCCAAGTGTGTGTGACATGTCAAAATATATTCTACCCTCATGTATGACTATAAACAACAACAACAACAACATCAACAACCAAAGAACATCTCTTCATTCTTTCCAGCAGAAGGCAAAATATCATTTATTGGCAACTCTTTTCCAGGCACACTTCCTCTCCCTTGGGACTCAGTACTGGACTCAGGCATGGGTCTTAAAGAGAAAGGGCAGCTACTACAGGTTGGGGTCCTCAAGAGCTGGTTTTTGAAGGATGTGGTCATGGGAAGAGAAGAGGAGTGAAAGGACATTTACACATTTGGTCCTGTGTGTTCCAAAATGGAGGGAAAGGATGTCTCTTGTCTGAAAGAATCTGCGGGAAGTTCACATCTCCCAAGGGTGAGGAGCAGGAGGACAAGGACCGAGAAGTGGGAAATACACTTCATCATATGCAATTAGTTCTACTGATATCAAACCCACATCCCTGCCACCGCTGGTTCACCCACTCCAGATGCTGAAAGTGATGGCTACTAATGATGCACTGACCAACAGGAGTCACACTTCTCAAAGTAATCTAGGAAGGAACCCCTTCTCCCAGGGTGGCCTGCAGACAAAGGCTAGTTGAGACACATTGAAATATGAAGACTTTGTCACTCTTACCACAGTGTGAAACAGCTCTTGATGTAATTCTTACTCCCTGGGATCAGGCTGAAGTTGGATTCCAGCTAGGTAACACCTTGGTTTAGCTACACCCCAAGGTCTTTCCTGCTTCCTCTGCTCTTTACCGATTTCTGTTATATCTCCTTCAGTGAGCATCATATATATCAAGTCCCAACTTGAGCTCTGCTTCTAGCAAGTCAACCTAAGCACTACTGACTTTACTTTTTTTTTTCTGTTTTCCAATTCATTTTGCATGCCCTGATTGTAGTATAGGACCATTCACCTGGGACTCATTGATGTCACATCACATCATGGTATTCCCATTGTACAGATACATTATGTGATCTGGCTACATTTATGTGTCTTAAAAAATGACTGCTTATTGTCTCTCTTACTTGAATATCAAGATTTTTCTTTAAAATCTTTTAGCATGAAGGATGTACCAAATTCTTATGGCCACAAATTCTAGTAAATTGCATGTTACAGTACCTTCCCATTAGCATCTCTCCTCTCGTACTTAAATTACTGGCATAGTACTCTCATCCTTGTTAAACAGATTTTAAAAATTGGGATTGCATAGAGGTTGCAAGTCTTGCACACTGGAACCACAGAACTAGAAATTCAGTCAATCTCCTGTTTCTCAATATCATGCAATTTCCCATATCATTGTAGAGGAAAATGCTGAGCGTCCACAGATGCCACTCTGTTCTTTCCCTTCCCCTCCCTTCCTCTTCTACCTTCCCCCCTTCCTTTTTTCCTCCTGTTATGTGTTTCCATTGAGAAAGCATTTTGATAGCTACTTGGTTATCACAGAAAATAAGACACTTTGGATCTCTCCACCCCAGAGGCATTATGGAAAGACCCAGATGAACAGTCAAATCCCAAAAACTGATTTATAGGCACAGTTGTCACTGTGCATGTGGCTTTTGAAAGTTGAAAAAAATTTCATAAGCATCCTATGCTCTAACTTGCATCTCATAGAAATCCCAGGAGACTTAAGGATTTCTGTTATGTAGTTATTTGGGGTCCATACTTTCTTCACTTGGAGAGAATTGGGATTGTTGACATTTACAGTAATTCTTAGGTTGGCTTCTAGAGTATGTTCTGTCCTAAATCAAGTTGGTATTGTTTTTTGTGACAGGGTATTGCATATGCCTAAGCACACAAGTTGGAGAATAAAGGAGGCATTGTTCCAGGGCATTCAGATGTAAGGCCTCAAGAATTCAGATTCAAGCTAATCCTCTTCTGGGTTCCCAGGCAGCACTAACTGAATGTCTTTTGTATGTCTAGCAGAACATGTGACATTAGCAGAAAAGAATAAAACATGTTAACTCTGATCTCTCATACCCACTCTGTGGCACAACACTGGGCACATAGCACTCATTAAATGTTTCTTTGCTGAATGTTTGAATTTTCCATTCTATTTAAAGACCAACCCATGTGTCAAACACAGTGGAAGACATCATAATCTAGAAATAAATTATATGTCAATGATATAAAACTGCAGAGAGGGAAATGTTCTTTAAAAGACAAAGTTTGCCTGAAGGATAAGAAACTACAGGCAGATCTGGCTTAATTGTATGCTGTGCGACTAATTAAATGCATTGAACTTGCAAGTGACTTACGTCGTCTGGTTTCCAGTTCCCTCCATTATAAAATATGAGGTCAAGTCAGATGATCCTGTACTAGACCTCCTTGAAATTTTTAGTGAAATTTTTAATGACTCCTTGAAATATAACACTTTTTGAATTGAACTAAAGTCCAACACTATGTAGAAGTTTCTCTGGCCCGAAAAAGAATTCCTCTGGGGCTTACCTTCCCTTGAAACATCTTCTAAAGTAAGTGTGCATTTCTCCTACGTATAGAATTTGGTGATGGGCAGGTTGCCTGAAAAGATATTTCACTGCAATTAGTTTTCTTTACTCCCTGACAGAGGGTTTCAGAGCCCAGAGGCAACTTCCACCAGGATAAAAATACCCTGCACTGTCAGTAAAAGATATTCTTATATAACACGCACTGATTTCCTTCCCCACTTTTGCAAGCACTGAGAGGAGTGGTAGGGTTTGCTGACATCCCCAAGCAGGTCAACTTGCATTAATGCTTCACTCCCTTGTCTGTTAGAACCAGAACATTGCTGATTCCAACGATTCTCTGGGTAAGTTGCTGAAGTGAACGCCAGGTCAAGGGTAAAGTTTATTTTCATTTTTACTTATGGGTGCTCTTTCTTTTAGAACTCACTTTGGAAAATAATGAAAAATGCTTTATTAGAAACAGAGGTTCTCACCTGGGGGCAAAATTTTGCCCCCTGCCCAGGATATATTTGGCAGTGCTTAGAGCCATTTTTCTTTGTTACAATTGGGGAAATGCCACTGGTGTAGTCAGAGGGTGGGGCCACAGCTAAGCCTCCTACAGTGAGCAAGATGGACTTAACCCCACCAAAGGAATAATCAGATCCTAAATTCCAGGATGAAAAAAACTGCCTTGAAATTAAAAAGCATGTGTTCTAACATACCAGCTGATTAATTTTCTATTATTCTTTTCTTGTTTTTCCTCATAAGCAAATATGAATTATGTAGGTATAATTATGGTTTGCATATAATTTAGCATTCTCTTCCTTTTATTAACAACACATTCTAGACATTTCCAAAATTATGTTTATGTCTTTCTAATTATCATTTTAATGGCTGCCTATGAATCCACTGGGCTGATCTTCTGCAATATACAATACCATTGTATTGTTCCTCACTTAGTTTTTTTCCAACATATTCCCTTATTTTTGGTGGATTTTTATGATGGACTTTCAGGGATGCAAATTACCGTGCCATCAGTATGATTGCTGTTTAATGCTTTAGCGTTCCAAAGTTCTTTCACAGTTAATATTAACACCTGGAATATCTTTGAAGTGATTTGACTGATACTTTAAAAAGAGTATATATCAATGACATGACTCACATTTAAGTGTGTAAGTCATGTATTTTGTAATAAATACAATTTGGAAGAATAAAGCAAAAATATTAGACTTTTTGCTTTTTATATTCTCTAAAATCATATATTTCCCAAACAACTCCAGTTCCATTGTTCTGTCTCCTAATTTTCCCAAGACTCCTATATATTATGACGTTCAGAGAATATTCATAACTATGCACAAGAGTGCATGGAACATTTCGAACATCCCTTATTAGTTCCAAGTTCCAAATGAAGGAAGACGTGGGAAGCCAAAAATCATCCTGGAAACAAATGAAGGGTTAATCTATGGGCAGGAATCCATTTTTTCTCCAAGAACAATTCTTTGTTTTCACAAATAACTTTTTAAATACTTTTTAAAATTGCTTTTTAATTTTGTTCTAATTAGTGTACATGACAATGGAATGCATTTGTACATTTTGATAGATCATACATAAATGGAGTGCAATTTCTCATTTTTCTGATTGCACATATTGCAGGATCACATCAGTCATGCAATCACAGATGTAGAGTGAAACAGACATTAATAATTTTTTAAATAACTTTTATATGAATCAAAGTCTTAGTATACCATTCTGACTACCATCATCTAACATACACTGAAACATAGGGAACTCTTCCTTTTCCCTTGAGTTGTATTTTGCTCCTTGATGAAGGGAGGAAGCAAGTAGGATTTTGAGAAATGCTCAAGTAGACACAGCTAGTGGGAGCTGAGAAGGTATGAAAAGAGAAGCAGTCACCTACCGAGCAACACCGTAGAGGTGACTCAGAAAAAGTGGAATACGTGTCAGTTCTTGCATATTAAGCAGGAGTTGATTATAGAATCCATGTGAGAGAGAGGGGCTCTCAAGTGCAGGAGAAGCACACAGAACAATGAGTGTGAATGTAGAAATCCAGCAGAGCCTTCAAGATCCAGCAATCCTCCCTTTTGAAAGCCTTTCCTGATCCTTCAAGGAGAGTGCAATCCCTCCCCCTTCTTGACCCCTAAGAGCATCCCTTTGGGGGATCCTTCATTTTCTGCTTTTTAAATATGACTCCAAATATCCTTGATAGCAGGAGATACATGTCCTTCATTGTTCTGCTCCCCATGTGTTTTAGTCAGCTTTTTCACTGTGTGACTAAAATATCTGACCAGCACAATTATAGAGGAGGAAAGGTTTATTTGAGGGTTCATGGTTTCAGAGGTCTTAGTCCATCGAAGGCTAGCTCCATTCCTCAGGACTTGAGGTGAGGCAGAACATCATGGTGGAAGAGTGTGGCAGAGGGAAGTCACTCAAATCATCAGGAAGCAAAGAGAGAAAGAGAGAGAGATTCCACTCACCAGATACAAATATGTATGTATCCCAAACCCATGCCCCAATTCCCACCTCCTCCAGCCACACCCTACCTGCCTACAGCTACCACTCAGTTAATCCCATCATGGATTAATTCACTGATTAGGTTAAGACTCTCAAAACCTGATCATTTCTCCTCTGAACCTTTTTACATTGTCTCACAGATGAACTTTGGGGAGCACCTCACATCCAAACCATAACACCATGTCTTTGAGACAATATAGTAAGATAGTAGCTGCACATTAAATAGTCTCAACAAAATGACAAATGAATGTATATTAACCAAATAGTATGATTAAAGGAAGACCAAATGCCAACCTTTCCATTACACATGTCATGTTGGAAGATGCATGACTTGTTTTGAAGTTTAGAGAGTGAAATTCTGATCCCTATCGCATTCAGCATTACATGCAAATCCAAAGTATTTGCATTTAATAATTCAGACAGAGGAAAAAAAAGAAATGAAAGAGATTTCCAAAAAGAAGTCAAAGAGGAAAGGATATGGGCTGCTCTCGTTATCTATTGCACATGTTGCTTCCCCAAGACTTAGTGGCCAGAAACAGTGGACATTATCTCACAGTTGTGGATCAGGAATCCAGGGGGGCTTTACTGAGTCCTCTGGCACAAGGACAATCTCAGGACTATTAACCAAATCCCAATCAGTTGTCTGTCACCTCAAGATGCTACTGGGGAAGGAGCTTAGTCCATGCTCATGCTCATGGCTGTTGAAACATCTCAGATCCTGAGAAGCTGGTGGTTGGAAATAACAATTCCTTGCCTTGTGGGTCTCTTCACAGGCAGAGGGAGGGTCCTTAAGCAACATAGAGATCATACCTTTTATGTACCCTCCTCTTGGAGGTGATATTTTATAATTATAATTAGGTCCTGTTTATTAGAAGTGAGTGTGTAGTCCAGTTTACAGTCAAGGAATGGGGGAGGAGATGCATAGGGCATACATATCAGAGGTATACCAGGAGTCTCTGAGAAAGTAAGAGGATGTTGATTACATTGGTCAACAAGGTCAAATGAAAAGTCTAATAATGACATTGCTGTTTAAAATTAGAAAGAAAAAAAAAGTCAAAAGGAACTGATAAAGAGAAACACCCAAAGGAAAGAAAAAGGAAAGAAAAGTGCAAAGTAAAAATGGGAAAAAAGGGGAGGAAGGGGAATTGAAAAGCAAGAATCTTAACCCACACACTTCCCAGCATAAGTCAAAGTATTTTTCAATCCTGAAGTTGCCCTAATGAGAGCAAGGAATCTCTTTAGAGAACCTTCTTCAAAGCAACCCTCCCAAGAGGAGCACGTGCCACCAGAGGACACAAACTGCTGCTTATATTCTGTATCACGACTGACTGTCTCTCTGGACCTGGAACAACCTTTTAAAAAAGAAGTTTTGATCCTGTATCCTGGGGAAGAACGTGCTGCAAAATTCTTGACCTTTTCCAGTGTTCCTAGGGGCCAAAAGTGTTTAGAGAAGTGAAAAATTCAATTTCTCTGCTTGACTTGTCATTCAGACCTCGAAAAGAATAGGGAGACACAGAGACCATTGCAAATACCCTCCTAGTTTTGCTCTGAGACTCCAAGGGGAGGGAGAAAGGGAGAGGCAAACACACCCCCATGCTGGACAGAAATGATAAAGCTTAAACACAAATGGGTACTTTCTCCCAAATCTCATCTTTTTTTTTTTTTGTAAACAAATAACCTTTCAGGTGTTTTATCATTGTATTATTTTAAGTCGTATCCAGCTTCTTATAAAATTTTTAAGACATTTTCCTTGTGCATATAAGTCAAAAATATAAATGAATTCCAAATCCCTCTTTCTCATGTCAGAATTAAAGAGATACTTACATACACGAAGGATGAAGCTGATTTCCTGCTTACTCACAGTTTTAGGTAGAATGCTAAGAATTTAGCAAATGTCTGCAACATCAAGGCTGATGCTGGGCTCTAGCTCCAGAAGTTTCCTATGTTCCTACCAGCGTATAAGTATGTTTTCAAAAGTGGCCATCCACTAACATCCTTCACAATAATGCTTCTCCCTCTCCCTGAAATTTCCCTGCAGTTTTCCTTGCATGGAAAGTTACCTTTTACATTTGAGTGTAGCTTAGTACTCACCTCTCATGAAATCCTTCTTGAACTTGGCCCCCTTGATCAGACTGAGTTCTTGTACATCCTATTACAAATTTGTGCATAGACTGATCAGAACTTATCACAGTGCACTCTAGTTTTATGCAGAGAATAGAATTGTGTCTTTTATCTATGAATCATTGGCACTTAGCTTATTTCCTCGTTTATAATGCCTTCTCATTATATTGTGCTCAATAATGAGTGAATAAAAGCTAGATATATAAGTAGGTTTAAAAGTGATCTGTTTAGCAGAACAGGGTATTGGGATGCTCAGAGGACAATGACATTTTGTTTTGAGAGATTAGGGGAAAATTTTATTTGTTATTTACTGTTACTGACTTTGATATTGTTGATAATACACTTTTCTATTATGAGACATATATAAATAAACAAAATGAATCTACATTATATATTCAGCTGCTTAAATATGTATATGTAGACTTAGATGTTTGTATTTATAACTATACCAGTTTTATATTTGTATTTAGAGAGCTGTGCATAAATTCATATATATACATATTTATGATTTATAAATATCATAGATATGTGCACGCACACACACACACACATACACACACACATATATATATGGGCAGAGCCAGAGATAGAGTCATCTGAAGGCAACCTTTTACATTTGGTATCTGGTGTTTTGGAAAATATAAGACTCAGCCTTGGCTTTAGGGAGACTTTCATATGCATGGAAGGTTTGACTTACCCAGATTCCTAGTACCATAGAAAAAATCAAGTAAAGAAATATGTAGTTGAAATTGTCCTGGGAGGCCATCTAGTCCTTCTCTTAATCTAGGATGAAGAAACTGATGCCCAAAGATAAAAGTAAGGGGATAACTCAGGACATTGGGTCTCCTGATTTTTAGGTCAAAATATAAGAAATTCCAACTATTTCTTTTATCAATGACAGCAGTATTATATATGGTTTAAGAACTCCAGTTTGGGCCGGGGTAGAGCTTAGAGATAACGAATGTGCCCAGTATACAAAGGCCTGCGTTCAACACCCAGTACCACAAAGGAAAAAAAAAAAAAAAAAAAAAAAGAAGGAGCTCCAGTTTTGTAACCAGAAAGTCAAATTTGAAGGCTGATTCTGCCATTTGTAAACAGTAATAGGCAGACAATAACTGAATCTCCTTTTTTCACACTAGATTTGTGATTTGTTACAAATGATTAGTTAGTGTTCATAGAACATTTAGAATAGATTCTAAGATAGATCATATGCTCAGGTAATGCAAGCTCTTGCTCTTACTATTATCATTACAGATGTAGTTCCTTGTGCCCGTGGCCATATATTACATACTCAAAGACAGAGTGATTCAATGAAGGCAGCATTATATCACCTCTCCAGTGAGTTTCTCCCAGACTTCCTTCCAGACAGTACCTGGTAAACATTTATTTTTTTTCGTTTTGGTAGGACAAATGATGCTACTCTTTTGCACCAGTAACCTCATCAGAATGTGTGTTCCTTAGGGCAAAGGAAGTATTCTCTTCTTTCATTGCTCTAACCAAGGCAATGTTCTGGGATCAGTTTGTTAGAAGTACCTTAACAGTGTGATGGAAGGAAGGGAAAGGGAAGGAGGTCATGATGGTTTCAGTGATGGTGCTCATTTGAGAATGCCTTCACTACATTCACTCTGTGCCCCCCTTCTCCCCCTCGCCAACCCACCATGGCACCACTGCTAAGACTTACAGAGAACTTAGGAAGTGAAAATACTCTTCGCACGTTATCATCAAATTATCACAAATGGGATGTTAGGAATCACTACCTTCCTATTACAAATGACAAGCCATCATTTTAGAGTGTGTCACTACTCACCTGGTAATTTTATTGGTGGAATCCAAACCTACAGATTTTCCTTTTGGAAAGTGAAGTTGCTAACTACCACGGCATGTTGCCTCCCATCCACTTTTCGGTTCACCCACTTATGCAGTCACTCATCCATTCAGTGATGGGTGGTCAGCCTGAGAAGCCTCTGTCCTAGGGCTTGGTGGGACACCATCTTGTTCAGTGAGCATTGTCCTAGAGATAGCATGAGGTGACCCCTGGCTCACTTGGCTTCTGCCCACAGTGCTCACCTCTGCCTCTGTCCATCCAGTTCCCTACACCTCATTTTTCCATTTATGAATGGGGGAAAAAAACGAAGCCCAATGGCTCTGTTAATTCTCTCAGTGACAGCCAAGTTTTCTTGGCTCTGAAGGACTTGCCCTCCTGACTCAATCCACCATGTACCAAAGGTAATTAGGGCAACTTATTTAAAACTTACGATCTAATTAGTGGCTTTTAATGGTAGTTAATTACATAGAGAGCAACAAAGCAGTTACAATTTCAACTAAGCTTTTTCCCAGACTGAGACAGGAATGGTATTTATTCAGAGTCAGGAAGGCGAGGGGACACTAGAGTTAACATCTAATTACACAGAATTGTCCCTGGTAATTATGAGCAATGTGATTTTATTTATCTGACAATTATAGGGGCTTTGCAAAATCTTTGACCTGAGAGACTTGGAAAGGAGACAGAGAAGGAATTAAATACCATAAAGTGTCCAGGAGTATTTTTAAAAATTACTCAGGTGACATGAAGTTGGAATGGTCAGGTAAGAAAAAGAGAGAGAAATGCTCTCATTTCTATTAGAGAGGTAAGGAAATATGGAATAATAATGGAATGTAAATAATATAATATTAAATAAATTAGCAAAAACTCTAATTCAAATACCATCTCCACCACTTGTTAGCTTGGCAGAAAACTAATCACTCAGAGCCTCAGTTTTCTAAAAATAATATTTACCCTGATTATCTTGTGGAGACATAAACTCATTTGTCTCTTAATTGTTTACTGCTTGAATGTTTATATCATCACCAGATTTAGAGAGAATATGACTTTCCTTTTGCCCTCAAGAGCAGTCAAGTTTAGTAAGAGAGACAAAAATGTAAATAAATAACATTAATAGCATAATTTCAGGTTCTAGAGATAATGTTCTGAGGTCATGTGAATGTGATTTAATATTATAATTAATTATTGAATGTCAGTATACTCATTACCATAGTTGTTATGTAATCACAACATTATTCTAATTCAATCTAGCAGATATTAATTCAGAAATTATTTCATGCTAGATAGTCCAGTTACCACTCTGACTACAGAAGGCATTGCCTTCATTAAGACTTATTGGGGGTAAAATAGGATCTCAATTGAGTGAGAAGTGCATTTTGATGATTCTAGATCCCAAGAACTTTACAAAGTTCTCCCCACTCCCCCTGTGTCCTTCTTTGCAGAAGATAGATGTTGGCATGAAACAGACTCAAATTCAGATCTACCTCTTTGGAGTTCTATTAACTTGGGAGACTCCATTTACTCGTGTGCAAAATGGCAGTAAAACAATGTAACTTGGAAGGACCAAATGTCCCAACTTATTTCATACCCTCTCAATATTGCTTTCACTAGGATTTTTGGATCCAAGTATCCCTAACAAAGTATCAACAGCTGTGATGAATATAAACTCGACATTTGGAGGCAATTGGGTGCTTGAGAAATGGAGTTTCTACACTGAAACAACCTGGCTATCAATCCTGGTTCTTCAGTTAGGGTGCTATCTTACCTTGTCTTTTCACAGCTTGACCTCTTTGCCTTGGATATGTCCAATTATATCACCAAAAATACATATTTGGCTCTCCTCTGTGACACTTCTGGATTTTTCTTGACAGTCTCATGGGATATTGGTTTTTAGATAAATGCAGCTTAGTTTACAGAAATATCACAAAAACAGGGAACGGTTTCTAATGCAGTCACAAAATTAGGGCTCCTAACCCTGTTTGCTCACAGGGTGTGTCATAATAGATGAGTCATTGTCCCATGCTTCTGTTGCTACATTTCTAAAATGTTGTGCTAGGAGGAGGGGAAGGGCTACCAAAGACCTTTTCATTATTAATAATTAATGTTTTCAAAAATATTTTATTTTCAATTTCCCCCACCTCTGCTCTCTCCTTGGAGAACATGAAGAAAGAGAATCCCACCCCACCATTCCGCGCTCCCTCTCATGTTCATTCTAAAAGTGTTTTCAAATGTATATTGCATTTCTCCTCAACATTTTAATCTTTTTATGTGACTCATCAGTGAAGTTTAAAGAGCAAGAAACATGCCACAACATTCTTTTGAAATCTCTGTCATGCATTAGCATTGGGAGCCCAGGAGCAGTAGTAGCTGAATGTCTCCATCAACTCACCGTGAAGTGTGGTTCCTAGTAGGGATGGGACATGAAAGGACCCCTTTGATCAAGAGCAGAGGATTAAAAGTGTACACAGAATGCCTTGTTGTAGTTGATACTTCATATCCATCAACCTCTATACACTTAATTTTTACTTCTAACATGCAAACTTATGAAAAGGGTAAACATTCCAAGCAGACAAGGAATTGTTCATGAGTCTGTGCAGCTGTCAGGGTAAATGCAGGTTGGTGGCAAGTAAGCATGCAAGCTAGCTCTAGACCCTGCTCTGTCACTGAACTGCAGAGCAACCTCAGCAACTTGCTTAACTCCTAACTCCAGTGAGCTGGCCATGTCCTCTCTGGATGCTGGTCCAATAGTAAGAAATTCAATTTATGTTCTCAGGCAAAACTTACTCTTCTTGGGGTCATTAAATGTGCTAGTTCCAGGCACTAATTGCCCTTCCCTGTTCCTTCCTTTTTTCCACTCACTGATCCACTTATTCAAAATGGCTTTATCATCTCCCTTTCAAGGATTAGTCACTTTTCTTATCACCAGACATAGTAAAAGCAAACTTAGTTCCAAGTTCTATTATTTATAATCTGTATAATAAAAAACAAGAAAGCAAAGGAGTCAAATATGTTTCAAAAGGGAGTAAGTGCTTTGGGGGTGGAGTTAAGACAGCAGAGTGAGCATCCTGAGAACACCTCTAAATGGATGATGAAAGACAGCCTCAGCAGTTAAGTAAAGATGCCAAGGAGGTGAGCAAGATCAGAGGCAACCTGCAATAAGAACATTCCAGTAAGTGAGAAGACCAGGTGTAAGTTGGGAGGTCAGGAGGGACTGGTGTCTTTGACAGTAGCAGGTGGAGCAGACCTGTTGCTTGAACAGAGTCGACAAGAAGAGAGATGCTGCAGATGGGGTCAGAGGAGAAACCAGTAGCCAGGCCCTGAGTGGCTTTGTAGATTGGAGACTTTTCCACCGAGAAGAGGAAGCCCTTGGTGGGCTTTGGGAAGGGTACTGCTTGATCTGACAACAGATCACTCAGACCCATTTTGGGTCTGATTTGGTGAACCAAGCTGGAGATGATGATAACATACAGCAGGGTGGAACAGTGGAACTAATAGTAAGTGGTCAGGTTTTGGACATATTTTGACATTTTTCCCATTGGGTTAGCTGGGACCCTAAGTCCTCATAATCCTTCAGCTGCTTGGGACGTTATGAACTAGAGTACTGAAGGTGTGAAATTTAACATGAAATGGCTGATTCTCTTAGGCTACGTATATGTGCAGATTTTGGCTTACCCTTCCATGGGGCTTGCAATGGTTTATTTCACTCTACAGTTTATTTTAATAGATTTCCCTGATTCAGGCATACACATCAGTCATAGTCTAATGCAAAACAAACAAAGTAAATTATAATAGGGGAGCACCAAATATAACTAAGCATAACTCTCAGAACTGAGATTTTGTTGCTTTTCATCAGCCATTTAGTAAAGCAATTGTATCTGCAGATTTAGAGCCACTTCAAGCCATGCAAAGCTCTGATTTGATACCAGCAGCAGCTTCACCCTGTCCTGTCTTGATCACTGTTCTCCATAGCTCCCTGTATCCTGACAGCTATTCCATCAGGAACTTTCCAAATCCCAATCACACAGTATTCAAAGAGAATCATTGCTTAGAAATTGCAAGGAGGCAATCCGAACTAACTCTGAATAGAATTCCAGTAAAATTCAAACCCAGGATTTTAGGATCTATTGATAGACAGTAGAGAGAGGAAATCTCTGACACAGTGGAGATTATGCAAGATTGATGCCACTGGGTATTCTTTGTCATCACTAAATGGCTCTGGTTCACTAGCGCACACTGAAGTTTGGGTAGTACCCTTTGGCCATCGATGGCATATTTAAACTCCAAAGATGTGAATCTACTTAGTGTTGAATCCACAGCAATAATTCTGAAATCCCAGATTGCTCCATTTTGTGGGGTGGATCCTTTCCGGTGTGTGTTTTCCAGAGATTCTCTTCACAAGATTGGCTGAGATGCAATCAGAATTCCAAATAAAGTTAGAGCTTGAGTATCTAACAAAACTCTTCCAATTCCCAGACGAGAAAATTGATCCAGAGGCAGGGGCATCCTGGCCACAGTCACAGGGTTAATAAGTGACATTGTCAGCATCTAGATGTAGTGCTGCTGACCTCTACATTATTCTGTCCCTCTCACACTGAGTTGACCATCCCTCTTAACAATATAGTGGACACACAGTTAGGGCCCTAATGGGAAGGAATTCCTTGTCCTCAATTGCAATATATTAACATACAAAAAAAAAAAAAAACTGCATCTATTTGTGCCTGAATCTTAGCAAGTGAATACTGAAAATCAGAGTTTTACTTTATTGTCTGTAAAGCACATGGGGAACCACTATAGTTAAAGATCATCAACTCATCCCTCTAGGACATTTCTCTACTGGCACAGATCTCTTTCTAACAAGTAGCTCTAATTTTAGATTAGTTGTGAAAAATATTTGACCTTATTTTTCTCCTGATAATTCTTCTATTGTCAAAGAATTTTTCTGATTGTCATGGGTACTTCTTCTACTGGGGAATGCAGCTAGTCCATGGTGAGATACACCCATGCACACATGTGCACACACCCACATACAGGAATGCACATTCAGGCTTCAAATGTAGAGATTCAGCATCTCAGCATGATAGATTCTAGAACCACAGTTAGCTTTCCTGCATTTGTAGAAGTATTTAGAGAACAAGAGAAATATTCCAAGACAAATTACAGATCTATGAACAGATGAAGCATAGATATTTAAAGGACTAGGTATATATAGTGGTATACTACTAATGTTGTATTTTACACATCTCCTTATAAGAACTACATATTCATATTCATCCTGTCATGTGTGTCTGTGTGTGTGTGTATTGCTGAGGACTGGATCCAGACCTCCATGCATGCTAGGCAAGTGCTCTACCACTTGGTTCTATCCTCAGTGTCTCATCATGTTTGTGTGTGTGTGTGTTTTATTAAACAATTTGAAATTAGATAAGGTAAGTAATTTATGTCTCTGATACAGATGGAGAAACTGAGGATCAGAAAGCAAAGCAGTTTGACCAGAGTAATAGTGAGGTTTGTGCAGAATGAAGAATAGGTTCTGCACATCTTCATGTGGAAATTACTGTATGTGCCAATGAAGGGCTGATGCATGGCATGAATGAGCATTAGCTATCCATTATCCATACCAAAACAAAGTCTATGAGACTCACTGAATACCCTTTGGGAAGTTTAGAGTAATGCGTTGGACCAAATAATGGGCATTTGAAGGTCATTAAGGTCGCACCTGTGAATCATAATGAATTCCTCTGAAAAATGTGAAGCCCATGACTGCCACCTTGCTTACTCTCTTCTGTGGACTACCTAGTTTGCGGTCTCCTACTTTCCTTAGCAGTATTTTGCCCCTCTGCATGTGGAACAGCTCCACTCTGACAGCACCTGAGCTGCAGGCTCTTCTCTACACTGCCCACCACATTCTACTCTTTGCGTGTTGAGCCACAGGAGAGAGTAATAAAGACAGTGTGTCAGAAGGGGATGAGGCCATAAAGACCATCCATCATACCCTACAAATGACAGTGCAAAGTCCTAGCAGGTTCAAATGACTGTCCCTGTGGTAAAATTGGAACTAGATGGAGGGATTTTTATTTCTGACTCATGAGGGAATAACTGCTACAGGATTTCCCCTCCTGCTGTCAACAACCAGAACACTGAACAAAATATATGAAAAGATGATTTTTCACATACTGGACAAACAAGCAGAACAAATTATGCTACCTGAAAAATAAACACAATAAGGTGTGAGCAATTACCACTCGGAATTTCTGTTTGGAGAAAATTTTGAGACCACCATGCAAGCTAGATTCAGTGGGTTTGCTGGGTTGTGGAGACACAGGTAGAAAAACAAGAACAATCTCCAAGTCGCACAAGCAGGAGGACAGTGCTATGGTATTCTTAAAGTGCTGAAAGAAAAGAAGTGAACCTAGAAGTCTACATCTCATGCAAAATAAAGACTCTCTTTTCTTGTGTTCCCAGAGCACAGGTTTCATGAGATATGTTCAACAGTCTCTCAGAGAGAAGAAAATGAAACTGGAAATACAGAAAAGAATGAGGTGCACAAAAAAAAAGGCAAGGTTTAAAAGATATTTATTATTAATTTAAGTTTTGAAAATAACTGATTTTTGAAACAAAAATCACAACGAATTTTAGGAACACATATAGACTGTGTGTTCTCATGACTGCTATTTAAAATTGGACCAGCAGTTCTAATAATGAAAGAACAAGAAAAGATTGTTAAAGGTTACTGACACAATTATGGGGTTCAGGAATCCAGCAAGATCCAAAGTCAGCATCTAAAACCAGAGTGTTTCTATCAGTTAGAAAAAATATTAAAATGAAATAAAATGCTACATTATAATAATATATTAAATTTTAAATAATTTGAATTAATTCAATTAAATACTTATATGATCCATAAATAAAAAATATAAAGCATTGCTGAGAGAATACAGAGATTTAAATAAATGGCCAAACATGATGTTAATTAGATGGGGAAACTCCATATTGTTAAAATGTTCATTAACCCTAATTTATCTGTACAGCAAGGGAAATTCCAATTAAAATCCTAGGATGCCTTTTTGTAGAAACAAATTGATTTTAAAGTGTATATTGGAAAACGATGAAATTCTAAAGTAATTCTAAAATTAAAAACTTTACACTGCCTGATTTGAAGACTTACTCTTAAATCACAATAAATAAACTAGCCTGGCATTCACATAAGGAGAGACAGATTGGAGTGGGGAAAGACATGCATGCATATGGCTAGTTAATTTTCAGAAAGTTGATAAAGTATTTGAGTAATGAAAGTGTGATATTTTCAATACGTACTGCTGGAACAACTGAATATTCCCATGGAAAAAATTCTCATTCTTCTCTGACACCCTACAAATAAAATGCAGAATACTCAAACAGATAGATCATAGACCTAATGTAAAAGCTAAAATTTTAAAACTTCGGTAAGTCTTAACAAATTTTTAGTAATCAAAAATTCAAAAATCAGATAAAAATTAATAAGTCAGATCTCAGGAAAATTAAGAGTATTTTATCCAAAAGACATCATTAGAAAACCAAAGAGAGGGTGCACATATTAACGACAAACTCATACCCCAACTATGTACAGGACATTTAGAACTTAATAAAAAGACAGTCAGCCCATAACAATTTTGTAAAACTTTTATAGCATGAATTTCATGAAAGTAAATACATTTTAAATGATTTATTTATTTATTTATTTATTTATTATTCATTTAATTTTGATCCATTGAACACAAATGGAGTACAGCTATTGTTTCTCTGGTTCTACACAAAGTAGAGTCACACCATCTGTGCATTCATACATGTACACAGGGCAATGATGTCTGTCTCATTCTGTTATTATTCTTGCCCTCCCACCCCGAACACCCCCCTCCCTTCCCTCTATGCTATCTATCCTTCCTCCATTCTTGCCTCCCTTCCATCCCACATTATGCATCATCATTCACTTATCAGAGAGATCATTCGGCCCTTGGATTTTTGGGATAGGCTAATCTCACTTAGCATGACAGTCTACAACATCGTCCATTTCCTTGCAAATGCCATAGTTTTATTCTTCTTTATAGCTGAGTAATATTCCATTGTGTATATATACCACAATTTCTTTATCCATTCATCTATTGAAGGGCATCTAGGTTGGTTCCACAATCTAGCTATTGTGAATTGAGCAGCTACGAACATTGATGTGGCTGCATCACTGCAGTAATCTGATTTTAAGTCCTTTGGGTATAGGCCAATGAGTGGGATAGCTGGGTCAAATGGTGGATCCATTCCAAGTTTTCTAAGGAATCTCCCTACTGTTTTCCAGAGTGGCTGCACCAACAATTGTTAGTCATCCTAGAAATGTACATTGGAATGGCAATGAGATAACCCAGGCAATGAATAACAAAAGCTTATTGTACTATGCTAAACCCACAGCTAACATCATTCTAAATGGAGAAAAATTGAAAGCATTCCCCCTGAGAACTGGAGCAAGGCAGGGATGCCCTCTTTCTCCACTTCTATTCAGCATTGTCCTTGAAACTCTATCCAGAGCAATTAGACAGACCAAAGAAATTTAGAGGAATACAAATAGGAAAAGAAGAGATCAAACTATCCCTATTTGCTGATGACATGATTCTCTGTTTAGAAGACCCTAAAAATTTCACCAGAAAACTTCTGGAACTCATAAATGAATTCAGTAAAGTAGCAGGATATAAAATTAATGCTCATAAATCTAGTGCATTTTTATTCATAAGTGATGCATCCTCTGAGAGAGAAATTAGGAAAACTATATCATTCACAATAGCCTCAAGAAAAATAAAATACTTGGGAATCAATCTAACAAAAGAAGTGAAAGACCTCTACAATGAGAATTACAGAACACTAAAGAAAGAAATTAAAGAAAATCTAAGAAGATGGAAAGATCTCCCATGTTCTTGGATAGGCAAAATTAATATTGTCAAAATGTCCATACTACAAAAGACGCTATACAAATTCAATGCAATTCCATTTAAAATTCCAATGACAGACCTCATAGAAATAGAGCAAGCAATCATGAAATTCATTTGGAGGAATAAGAGACCCAGAATAGCTAAAGCAATTCTTAGCAAGAAGAGTAAAGCAAGGGATATCACAATACCAGACTTCAACCATATTACAGAGCAATAGTAACAAAAACAGCATGGTATTGGCACCAAAATAGACAGGTAGATCAAAGGTACAGAACAGAGGACACAGAGACAAACCCATGTAAACACAGGTATCTCCTACTTGACAAAGGAGTCAAAAACATACAATGGAGAAAAGATACCCTCTTCAACAAATGGTGCAGGGAAAACTAGAAATTCATATGCAGCAAAATGAAACTAAACCCATATCTCTCACCCTGTACAAAACTCAACTCAAAATGGATCAAGGACCTAGGAATTAGACCAGAGACCCTGCACCTAATAGAAGAGAAAATAGGTCCAAATTTCCATCATGTTGGCCTAGGACCAGATTTCCTTAACACGACTCCCAAAGAACAAGAAATAAAAGCAGGAATCAATGATTGGGACAGAGTCAAACTAAAAAGCTTTTTCTCAGCAAAGGAAACAATCAGCAATGTGAAGAGAGAGCCTTCAGAGTGGGAGAAAATCTTTGCCACACACACTTCAGATAGAGCACTAATCTCCAGAATCTACAAAGTGCTCAAAAATCTTTACACCAAGAATACTAATAACCCAATCAATAAATGGGCCAAGGAAATGAACAGACACTTTACAGAGGAAGATCTACATGAAATCAACAGATTTATGAAAAAATATTCAACATCCCTAGTTATAAGAGAAATGCAAATCAAAATCACCTTAAGATTTCATCTTACCCCAATTGGAATATCTTTTATTACAAATACAGGCAACAACAGGTGTTGGCGAGGATGTGAGGAAAAGGGTACACTCATACATTGCTGGTGGAATTGAAAGTTGGTGCAACCAATATGGAAGCAGTGTGGAGATTCCTTAGAAAACTTGGAATGGATCCACCATTTGACCCAGCTATCCCACTCATTGGCCTACACCAAAAGGACTTAAAATCAGATTACTACAGTGATGCAACCACATCAATGTTCATAGCTGCCCAATTCACAATAGCTAGGTTGTGGAACCAACCTAGATGCCCTTCAATAGATGAATGGATAAAGAAACTGTGGTATATATTCATAACAGAATATTACTCAGCCATAAAGAAGAGTAAAATTATGGCATTTGCAGGGAAATGGACGATGTTGTAGACTGTCATGCTAAGTGAGATTAGCCAATCCCAAAAATCCAAAAATCCAAGGGCCGAATGATCTCTCTGATAAAGTGAATGATGATGCATAATGTGGGGTGGAAGGGAGGCAAGAATGGAGGAAGGATAGATAGCATAGAGGGAAGGGAGGGGGATGTTCAGGGTGGGAGGGCAAGAATAATAACAGAATGAGACAGACATCATTGCCCTGTGTAAATGTATGAATGCACAGATGGTGTGACTCTACTTTGTGTACAACCAGAGAAACAAAATCTACTCCCATTTTGTTTTAAAGGATAAAAAAAAAAGGAAAAAAAAAAAAAAAAGCTGATGGTATCAACTATTCTTAAGTATGGGAAGCAACTGGAAATGTTTTACATTTCTAAGTAGAATGCAAAATAGTACATCCATTTTCAAAAATGTTTTGTTATTTTCCCATATACTTATACATAGCTATAGCATATAACCTAAGCATTCCACTTCCACTTCCAGGTCTTTATCTGAGAAAAATTAAAAATCTATCCCCACAAAAATCATAGGCACATGCTTTCAAAATCTTTGTATAAAATGACTCAAAAATGGAAACAATGTAAAGATTCAAGAGGTGAATTTGGATACACACCTTTGGGTATATTCTGGTGATGCCAAGCTTGAGATGCATCTGCACTGTCTGTCTTCATTCATTTCATTGCTAAGTCAGAGGAGCCTAAGACAAAAGAGTAAACATTAAAGGATACATTTTGGACAAATCAAATTAGTATGACAGAAAGATGACAAGCTGCCAGGTGCTGTGGTTGGGGAAGTGGACCCAAAGGACATTTGGGGGATGTTGAAAATGTTTCCTGCCATGATTAGGCCAAGGCTACATGAGTGTACACACTGTCAAATCTCATAAAACTGTGGCTTAAAAATAGGAGCATCTTGTTGTATATGAACCAGATTCTAATAAAGCATAATGAAAATATCTGAACTAGCTTGTGCCTAGGCCTGCCTTATGATCTAGTTTCTAAATTTCTCTTATCTCATCTCAACTGGCCTCCAGCAGATGCTTCCGTGGTCATACTGACTTACAAGTTCTCAAACCTGCCAGGCATATTTGCCTCAAGACCTTTTTACTCTCTGTTAACTCCACTGGAGATATGGGGTTCTCTTTCCTGCCTCTTTTAGAACTTCACTTGAATGGGATCTTCTGGGTGGATTCTTCCCTGAAACCCCTATTTAAAACAAACAACTCCCTCCTGAACCCCAAATTGCCTATAACCTCTTTCTCTGCTTTATTTTTCTATGTGGGACTTGTCTTCTCACATGCTGAATATTTTACTTATTTACTTATCTTTACACCTCCCAAACTGAAGATCCACGAGGGCAGAGATCGTTTCTGTTTTTGTTCACTATTGCAATCCCAGTTTCTAGAAGTGCACAAAATAGGTGTTCAATGAGGGTCTTTTGAATAAATGTAGGAATTTTATTATTTATCCAGTATTGTTTTTATTACCTACACTATACAACTCTTTTTTTACTGTGTTTATTTACATTTTCTTCTGGCACATTTTTTTCAATCCATACCTAAGAATATTGCAAAAGCTCTCATTGTGGAATGTTGTAATGACACTTCCCAAGAAACTAATTTGGGAAATAAGGAGAAAACGGTGTGTGGACGTGTTCATTTTATGGGATTAACACAAAGAACTTGGAAATTATTTAATATTTTCCAATACCATAGAGACCCTTTAAAATGAGGTTCGTAAAATTAATACATGCAAAACGTTCCCATGGTAAAGCTCAGAGGATCCTAGTGAGAATCTGACCTTAGAAAGTTAAAAGCAGGTCTTGAACACCTGGAGGACTTATAGCCAAATCTTACTATTTCCTTTATTTTGGCCTCCAAAGTCCAGCTTCATGTTTTTTGTTTTGTTTTGTTTTTTAAATCTTACTAGGCCTTTCAAAGTAGGGAGGAGACAGAAGAGTGTGCATTTTTGGACATTGTGGATATGAGTCTTCACTTACATGTCCACTGTGGCCTAATCAATAACTTGACCTGTGCTTGATTACATTGGAATTTCTTCTTCTTGGGAAGAACACTTAAGGGATGAAAATAAAGAAGGATGAAGGTGAAAATTAAGAACCGTGTGTGCCTCTTTTCTCCATGTGGCTAGAGATAGTGAGGAAGATAATTTTCCTTGTAAATAATTTCCCAAGAAAATTCTACACACCCTCAGTTACTCAAAAAGCTGTATCCTAAAACTGGTAATAGCCAATTAGCGAACACCCAGGAGATGGATGAAATGACCTTAATGTCATCAAGACGGGTGGCCATCCCTACATGATTGCATATTGCTATGGACTGAGTTGCTGCAGTTTTTATGGTTCAGTACCACAAAGCAATTAACAGTGAATGAGTGAGCTTTCTCAACCTTTCCTAGAAATGGTGGCTGTTTATCATTGTGTCAGACTCTTGGCAGATTCAAGAAATCTAAATTTAACAGGTGACTGCTTCCTCCATGGATGACTGCCGAAAATGGATCTTCAGGATATCTAGTCCCAGTCTGGTGATCCGGACCAATGAAACAAGCCACTGCAAAGAAGGGAATGAATGAGGCCCACTTTAGAATCCGTCATGCACAAGGACTCTATGCAACTCTTGAACTCCTGCATAATGGCTTTTTCAATTGATTTCAGCAGATTTTGATGACTGGTTCCAATTTGAACTGTAGTGGCAGAAAAATGGATGGAGATGATAGATATCTATATTTATATCTCTATATACATCTATCTAGAATACATATATATTACTTGTATATGTAATATGTATATAATTTGCATAAGTTTATATGTTATATGTATAGATAAATTTACATATATGTGTCATTACCACATTTTATCATATGTCATTAATAGACTGTCATATTCATCTACTTTAAACTAGATTTTTTTCCTTTTGAAATTAAAATTGGGCCCATGAAAACATGATAGTCAATATGTAATTCTCAGTTAATCTGAATTTGCAAATATGGTCCTAGGTATACAATCATTCTCAAAAATAAAATGATATTTTATTTTATCTCATAGTTGTGAGCAAAGGTAGCTGATGATACCTCCCACTTTTATTAATCTTGCTATTAAGGTGCTGATGATTGAACATTGGGGTTAATGAAGTCATTCATTTTCATTGATGTAGGAGGGAACGATTTCCAAAAAATTCGAAGAGTTCCTATTTCTCAAATACTTCTGAGATTGCACAGTAGGAAAAAAGGTTTAATTTTGCACCCCTGGACCACAGAAAGTCTATTTTTTTATTAAAATAAAACCTACATGAGAAGTACTATATAACCATTATACAGATGATGAAATTAAGGCAGAAGGAAATTTACTACTTGCCTAACCTATGACAATCAGAAGTGATGGATCTGACTTTTATACTTAAGCATTAGGCTCCAGAGTCTATGATCTTAAGCAATATTCAATAGCATCTCTTACTGTTAGATCTAAAATATACTTCTATTTCTACAGATAGAATATCTGTGATTTGTTAAGCATTCTTCTAAGCTACCTCTGAATTTTCCTTAAGAATGCAGTCAAGGAGAAACAAAATGTGATACATCCATAAAATGGAATCTATTTAGCTGTTAACAAGTAACAAAGTCCCGATCTATGCTACAACATGAAGAAACTTCAAAAACATGCTATGTGTGAGAAGCCGGTTACAAAAGGTCATGTATTTTATTATTACACTTATATGCAATATCTTGAATAAGCAAAACTATAAACAGAGAAAATAGATGTGGTTCTCAGTAGTTGAGGGGAGGGAGGATGGAGGATAGTATGCTAATGGGTATGATGTTTCTTTTAAAGGCAATAACAATGCTCTGGAATTACAGAGTACTGATGGTTGCACAACCTTGGAAGATATTAAAAATCACTGAATTACACATTTTAAAATGACAACCTTTATAGCATATAAATTATATCCCAATTTACCCAAAGAGGAATACAATCAAGACTGAGAATAAAAAGGAAGTAGAAATAAGAGCTGCTGTTTCTGAAGACACATGCCAAGTACTCTCCGGTTTTTTAAATGGGCTATCTCATTTCATTCTCATGACAACTCTAGCAAGTCAGTACTGTTATTATTACCTCATTACAGACAAACTGTGTGACACATGGGGAGCTGAAAGGACTCAGCCAATGTCATTTGGTAAGTGGCGAAGCAGGAAGTAAAGGCAGTTCTGACTGCAGAGATAGCTCACTGGACTGCAGCCTTTCCCTTGGCATAGCCCTGTGTTCCTGTGCTGACCTGCAAACAAGATGCAAGAATAATAAAAGTCAAAGTAGATGATCCTGATAAATATTTAATACCTTCTGTTTTCACAGCTCCTGTGAGGCTAGAAATTGAATGTTTCACACCTGGGCCACACTCCACAAGCAGGGCAGAATGTGTATCCATGCTCCCAGCAGAAAGAAAAGAGTAGGGGGAGAGTGCCTGCCCCTGCCTGAGCTGGTATGTGCAAATGGGGTATCTCCCTATTGTCTCAGACAGACCTCACATTGGGTGTGTTCCTAAAAATCCTAATATATATAGCAATATACTGACCTTCAGTGACTAGAAATCCTTAGGGATGGTGCAAACACAAGTTTCATAAATAACAGACACAAAAGTTTATTTTTTTTTTGAGAATTCATTATATGTCAGGAACCGTGATGTGTTTTGACCATTCTCTAGATTATTCATAACAACCCTATGACGTACAAACTTTTATTAAGCTGCTTTGATGGTAATAAAATCGAGTATAGAACTGATGAGATTATTGGGCATTTAATGTATTACTTATACCTTCTACATGCCTTATATTTGTCATCTAGGTAATTGAACCCTCTATGAAGTTTAGTTCAGTTGAAAATGCGTCCAAGTTTAGACGTATCCGTATTTGATGGACAGAAGTTGGTACTGAGATGTAAATGGCAGTTTGAATTTTCACAAAGTAAGTCCTCACGGCTGACACATAGCCAACACCTCGATCAGGAAACTGAACATAACCAACTTCTCAGAGAAACTCCTGCCCATTTTGATCCCTTCCTCCCTCTACCCAAAATAATCAATGTCTTGACACCCCCATTTATTATGTCTATTCTTGAATGTGAATAAATCGTTACCATAAAGTAGGTAAAAGTTACTCTCTGGCTTTTATCCTTTCTTTTCAATTCCTTTTAATTTTTTTTTTCTAGCTTCTGCATATGAGAGAAAACATTTGGCCCTTGGCTTTCTGAGTCTGGCTCATTTCACTCAGCTGTGGTTGGCTTCTTTATTCAGTGTTAATGTTATCATTACTTAGATTCTTCTGTGCTATTGTATTTAGTAAACCTTACTTACAGCATTGCTGAGTGTCCCTGTTGCACTTCTGCTGCTATCGATATCTTTTGTGTGTGTTGTGGAAGGGCACAAGTGTGTGTTTTAGTTAGATATGCCTAGGAGTAGAATTGCTTGGTCATGGGGAATGTATACCATCAGATTTAGCAAACTCCCTTAAACGGTTGGAGTAGTCGAAACAATGAACACCCTCAGCAGCAAGGTGGGCAAATTCTAATTTGTCTACATCACTGCTAATATTTGGTACTGTATGCTATTTTTATTTTAGCTACACTGTTGCTTAAATAATGATATCACTTTGTGATTTGGATATGCATTTCCATAATAACTAATGAGGTTGAACACATTCTTCTTTTTAAACATTACTTTAAGCTTTTTTCCCTGTTTATCTAATAATTTATCTGTACTTTTCTTCTTGATAAGTAGGAGATTTTTATTCATCTGTTTATGCATTTAACATTTTTTCTCGTGAGTTCTATTTCAAAACTCAATAAAATAATTTAGTAAACAAAACAGCCTGATTCCAGAGATTACATATTTAGCCACTGAGTGCACCCTTGTAGAGTGGTTTCCTTTTACTGTATTTTATTCTTTGTTCTGCATAATGTCTCCCCAAAATACCTGGAAAATAGAATGCATTTATTTTTTCTGTTTTCAAATTGGAGAGATTTGTTCTTAGAGTCAGCAAAGTGGTGGTATTAGTCTTGGAAACCACATCCACAACTCTGTACTTATGTCTATCCACCTATGAGTAAGTGGGGTGGAGGTGCAATTCAGTGGTCGCACACCTGCTGAGAATGTGCGAGACCCTGGATTTGATCCTCTTTAACATGGAGACAGAGGAGGAGAAGGAGGAGGTGGAGGAAGAGGAGGAGGAGGACGGGGGAGGGAGGAAGGGAGGGGAGAGGAAGGGGAGGAGAGAAATATAAAGTAAGTAATGTCTCAAGTGCTCCTGGTAGAGTTTCTGGGTATGTGACAGCTTTTCTGAAGTTTTCTTTCTTACTATTTAAATGTGACAAGACTCACCTCACACTTCACCTTCTCCAAGAAGTATTTTTGACCTCTCGCCATTCTCTTCCAGAATTCTATAACATCATTTGCTTAAATCATTCTTCTGACTTAAATTCTTGGTTAGTTTTTATGCATGAACACTCTATCTCCCCAAGGAGACCTTGAGGACAGAACTTGCATTGATTCATTCCTTCCATGGCTGTGGTTCAAACAGCATTAATCACCACATTTTGCACAAGAGGATACTGAGGTTGTCATTGTCCTGGTCCTGGGCTCACTGGCTGTCAAGGATCTTGAGTGCTCATTCTTTAGGATATTCTAAGACAAAATGTGGAAAAGCCCCCTGGACTTGGTGCATGAAGCCTGGGGGTCTAATTACATCTGACCACTAACCACTGTGTGATCCTGAATACAGGCTATTACTCTCCTCAGCTGGAGGATGGAGAGGGCAATGCCCACCTGCTCCTACCTCAGTGTCAACACCAAGATCAAATGGGGTAACTTACACAAAACTCTTTGGCAAACTAGTTAGTAATAAGACATCTTAGAAAGTCCCAGCAAAGGACTGGCTAATAATAGTTTCCTCCAGATGTTATCTAACTAGGTAATGAGAGCACTCAAGGTAAAAAATTTTCCATTGAAAGTAAAGTCATTAATGATGAAATGTCAGACATTATGACTGACTGAGGAAATAATTCAATTGTTTTTCTTTTTACAGACTGCATTTTGATTCATTGTACATAAATAGGGTACAACTTTTCATTTCTATGGTTGTACATGATGTAGACTCACACCATTTGAGAAATCATATATGCACATAGGGTAATGAAGTCTGTCTTATTCCACTAACTTTCCTACCCCTACCCGCTCCCCACTCTCACTTCCCTCTAGACAATCCAAAGCTCCTCCGCTCTTTCCCCTCCAACGCCCCCCCACCCCAGTATATATCATCATCCACTATTAGAGAAAACATTTGGCCTTTGGTTTTTTGGGATTGGCTTATTTCACTTAGCATGATATTCTCCAATCCCATCCATTTACCTGCAGATGCCATAATTTTATTCTTTATGACTAAGTAATATTCCACTGTGTATATATACCATGGTTCTTTTATCCATTCATCTATTGAAGGGCATCTAAGTTAGTTCCACAATCTTGCTATTGTGAATTGAGTTGCTGTAAACATTGATGTGACTGTGTTACCATAGTGTGCTGATTTTAAGTCCTTTGGGTATAAACTGAGGAGTGGGATGGCTGGGTCAAAAGGTGAGTTTTTCTTGTTATTGCTCTTATCCTATTCTATGGAGTTCAGCTGTCTTCTCTATGTTGCAAAGTTCCAGTGGGAGAAGTGGGAGAGGCAGGAGTACACAGAAGGTGCTACTGCACTGAAATGAAAAACCAATAGAATTTGGGAGTAGATAAAATTAAATCATTTAATTCCATAGTTTTCAATTCTTCAAATATTTCCATGACACAGGTGTATTATAATACATTAGAAGTAAAACTCATAATCTGAACTATGTTTAGCCTTTATTATCAGTGCAAAAAAAAACATAGAAATCAAGCAATTAAGATACTGAGACAATATATATGTCATCCTATAAATAGGACCTTGGTTACAAATAACATACAAAGAAGTGACTTTTATGAACTGTTTAACAACTTTGGTGGGAAGTATCAAAACACCCTGAACAAAGGATTATATTACATATTTGACAATATGTTGTCAAAAATATGGTTTATTTGGACATCCTTGTCATTCTTGCCATTTGAAAATAATATGGCTTCTCTTGTCAAATCTATTATCACCTTAGATAGTAGTAGATTCATGAGTAATATGTGCTTTTCCTTGTGATGAATTTTCATTGAATCACTTTAGGTATGCTAAGAACATGTCTCCTGAAATATATATTTATATAAAATGTAAATATATTTATAAATAAAATAAAATAAATATATTTATATAAGATATTTTTATATCTTATATAAAGATATATGTCTTTCTTGTCTTTGTTCACAAATTTGTGACTAATTCATGCATTTCAAATACACATATCATTATTCTAGTGAACAAATGTCCACACCATGTTTAAACTCTAATAGAAGTGGAATGTTTGGAAACCACTGAATCATGTTTACACACACCACCACTCAAATTGCTGCAGATGTCCATGACTGTTGGTGGAGGCTCACTGGTTATACTCTTTCTCTTCTCTACTCTTGAACTTTGGCAAGTGGTTCCACTGTCAATAGTTCCTCCCAACAATGGCATTTATTATCAATCAGTTCACAATGAGAATTTCATTATTGGTATCAAATCTGTAATCCTGTGACCCTCTTGCTTGTTTTCTCATCAATGTTGTTGGTAATCTGTTTTCCCTTATGGTGCCTGTACCTTAGAATGCAATATTTTGAAGCACATTTCTGAATGATATTTTGCACAACTTTCTATGTGCCAGATGTACATGAGCGGTGAAGAGGTTGTCAATAAAAACAAAGTAGGATTATGGATTCTCTGCCACTTCACACACTTGTAGAACCACCTTCCCCCCAAGGAAGAGAAGGAAAATAGATTTTCAGTAGAAATATCTATCTGTGCATCCATGATACTTTCGGCTTATCTTTGTTAGAGCATGAGGCATATAATATTACTTATATATCTGGCTTGCTGTGAGACCATTTCTCAAGGCAAAAGAATAGCATACTTGAAGGGTATGTAAAGAAGGAATTATTTACAAAGGTAAATACAGGATTATGGGAAGTAGCTAGGCATGGTCAAACACCAAGGATTACCAACATAGGAGGCTATTATCACCCACCTTTTAATTGTGTCCAGCTGCCAGTAAAATGAGCAAATACTAAAGCAGCAAAACTACGGCTGTGGGCATGAATTCAGCCTCAACCGATTTCCATCCTGTGACATAGGATCAGGAGGAACAAGCAATCTGACCTATCGTTTCATTTCTGGCAGTAACTTCCACTGGACAAATCCAAAAGGAAACAGAGGGAAAACATATCCCTTTTGACAAGATCCTTTAGGGTCCAGGATCTTAGAACTCAAGGCAGGGCAAAAAGATTAATTTTGATATACTAACAGAGAATAAGGAGGACAGGTGGGCATCATTTTGGTGGCCCAGAATATCCAGGCTGTACACTGAGCATGACTGGCAGTGTGCATTCTCCCTGTGTCCTATTTTAGGACCACACTGATAATCTGAGATACAGTACATTTCTCAAAATAAAATGACAAATTAATTCCAGAAAATTCCTCCCAAATGTATTTATTACATTATGTATAGTTATGCATGTAATATTTTGTTCAGGTGAATATTTAGTAGAAAAAAACTTTTACAGCAAGGTTCATGCCATTTTCTCAATAAATAAAAATATTTTCAAATGCTGTAATCTTCGGCCTGTTACTTTTCTCAAATGAATAAAACTGCATTTTAAAAATAGGTACTTTAAATTTACCAGGTTTATTTGTTGCTCAATTTTAATTTTTGGAGGTGTTCTATGTCTGGAATAATGGGCAAAATTGGTTAAAAAGTATCTTATAAAACATTTAGTTGAAGTTCTTGATAGACACTTTTTTAGCCCCTTGGACAATTTGTCCCAGAAGAGCGTTTATAAATAACTCTCATTTCCAAAATCCCAATTCATTTTGGACTCCATTTACAGCAGACAGGCTATTTCCCAAGGTGCCCCCTTGCCTCTTTCTTGGTCTCAGCAGGCAGCCCCCAGTAAATCAGAAGGAAGCTCCAACCTTCCCAATGGGCCCCTGAACCTTGGCTTCCATTCTCCAATCTGTTACTGTAGATTCAGAAGCAGTGTGAAAAAAAGACAACCCAAATGCCTGTTATATGTGAAAACGTTGCCCATTTTAGTTAATATTTGCAAACTGGGGAGAATTAGGGTTCCTGCCTTGAAACCGTGGTCTCTCAGAAAACTGAGAGAGGACATCCTGCAAGGCAGGATAAGTTGAATAAGCCTTGATCACTAGCTGGTGTTCCAGTCCAAAAGGAACCAAAATGAGGAAAGATCTTGGCAATGACCGGTTCCCTGATCCTAACCTGACTCATTCTTTGTTTCCTGTGCCAAGTTGAATGCCAGTTGGAAAGGCCCCAATTACTGCGGTCCATCAGATACAGAGAACTTTTAGGCCAGAGTTTTCTTGTTTTTCTTTTCCCCAACTGCGGTGAAGTCAGCTTTGCTGCCTGTGCAAATGTGACCTACAGCCCTTTATATGCCAGATGTGAACAGATGTGCACATAGCATGACTTCGCCATGCCAGCCACCAGTTAGTGGAGCAGCTGATTGGAAGAGACAAGACAGAAAAAGAAGCAAGCATGATTGTATAACTGGCTAATTCAGCAACATAGCCTTGCAAGCTAAGCAAAGGCTGAGGATCTGAGTAAAATGGGACCAGCCTTGAATAAGCAAGGTCAAGGGAAATGCAAACAAAAAAAGAGACTATAATGCAAGATTGGTGAATCCTGTTAAACCTTTCCTTCCTGCAACTTTATATTCTGAAGAAGATGCTGATAAACCAGTCCCAACAAATTAAGTAAAACAAACTTGCTCACTTTCACAAGTATGATTATTTAAAGGCATTAGGTGTATTAGCTTATCTTAGAATACCTGAAAGGCCTGGGTTAACTTTCATCAAGAAAGATAAAGCATAACCCAAAGAAACACCTGATTTCATGGCTCATTCAACAAATCTTTACTGGGGACTTGCTAATAAGAAATTTACACTGGACTATGAAAAGATGAAAAAGAAAAATAAATCTTTCATTAAAAGAATTCTCAGGATCATGAGGGAGCAAGATATATTCATGAACAATTGACACAAAAAATAAACATGATTGATGAACAATTGATGTGTTTGGAAGATATGATGGCCATTGAGGACTGGTTTTTGGGTGGTGAGCTTGGGTGGGCAGTGGTGATTCTCAACACCAGGCAGATTCGCTCCTTATGAGAACATCTAGCACTGTCTACACAGATTGTTGTTGTCTTTACAGTTGAGGATGGAAGTGATGCTGTTATCTAGTGAGTAGGGGGTAGAAGTCAGCAATGTTGCTCAATATTCTATAATACACAGAACAGGACCCCGCAGTAAATAACTATTAGGCACCAAATGTTGAGAATGTCAGAGTTAAGAATTCCTGCTTTAGATCTGAGATGGAGGGAGGGTACTTTGGATAGACAGAAGAAACAGCTTAAACCAAGCTGTTTGAGAATAGCAAACAAATCACTAAGCCCAGAGCATGGCTTCTAGCAGGGGTTTAGGGCGTTAAAGGAGGTGATCACTTCCTTAGAGAGTTTCTAGTAGCCTATGGAGAGTTTGGGACTTCAGTTCTCACTAGGTGAATGAGAGTTCCAGAAGCAGGTCCACTCTAAAGCAATGTGCTTGACTCACGTTCAGAAGGAGCTCTCACTGGGATGTATCAGAGAGGGAGTCAATGGAGGTGAAGAAGTTCAGACAGGATCCTAGGATGTGGTTACATGAGGCTCTGTCCTGAGGCAGTAAAGGTGGGAACCAAGAGTGGTAGGAACTAAGTGAAAGATGCCCTGTGAGGATTACAGTGAGTGGAGTATGGGTTGTACCTGAGAGGAGGATTCAAGGAGGATGCTAGAGTTTATAGTGTGGATACCAGAGAGAGATGGAGGAGTAAACCATTCTTCAATAATCATCTTCTGTCTGGGGATGTAGCTCAGTTGGTAGAGTACTTGCCTTGCAAGTACAAGGCCCTGGGTTCAATCCCCAGCACTGCAAAATACAAACAAACAAAAATCATCATCTTGAATAAAATTATGGCATTTGCTGGCAAATGGGTGGAGTTGGAGAATATCATGCTAAATGAAATAAGCCAAGCCCCAAAATCCAAAGGCCTAATGTTTTCTCTGATCACAGGATGCTGATACTTAATGGGCGCTAAGGGCAGGTCATGAGGGGGGCAAGAAAACAATGGAGGAAGTGTGGATGTTGTAGAGGAAAATGGTACCAGAGGGGTTTGGGGAAGGAAAGATAGTAGACTGAGGCGGACAGTATTACCCTATGTATATGTAAGATTATATGAATCGTGTGATTCTACATGGTGGAAAAAAGATATATTCTCTGCTATATAATTATATCAAAAATGGGTTCTACTGTCATGTATAATTAAAAAGAACCAATAAAAAAAATCATCTTCTCTATGCCTGGTGTTGTGAAATTTACCCCATAACAACATTGCAAACTAGTTAATAGTTCCCTTTTCTTTCTGGGTTTGCTATTTGTTTTCTAATAAGAGTGGCAAGGAACACCCTGGCTTGCCCAGGACTCAGGGGTTCCCTAGACATGGGATTTTGAGAACTAAAACAGGGAGGTGTCCTAGGCAAGTGGGAAAAAGCCAATCATTCTAGCACCCAGGCTCAGAAAGCTTGGTAAGTTGACCAAATTCACACGGCTTGGAAGGAGCAGAGTGCAGATTCACGCACTTCCAGCCCAAAGTTCACACTTCCCCTCTGCCACATAAGACTTGAGGAAAAGATATGTACCACCCAAAAGAGACTGAAAAAGCAGACACACATTTGACTTCAATGGGGAAGAGATGGAGGGACAATGTTCTATTTTGGAAATTGACATTCGAGTTTCTAAAATAGAGGTTTTCACTGTTAATTTAATAAAAGTCCCTCATCAGTACCCCCTCCCTGGGTTTGTTTAAAGGCTCAATGCAGAGTGGTTATTTTTGTAGACTGGTAATTATCTATATTTTAAGCTTGGGATCCAGACTCTGAGTAAAGGTGTGATACTCATCTACTGAATAAATACCTCCCTGGTTAACATGAACTGCTTGTGTCAGATGGCCACCTTCATTTTCTCCAAGCAATGATGGCAGTGTCTGCCTTGGCCAGGCTCAGGCTGCACCTGGAGGCCATGTGGCTGAGGCTGAGGTCCTCAACTGTGATACTGAGAAGGGAACTCAGGGCAAGATTGTGGAATCCCATCACTTTCCTTTCCATGAATCCTGATCTTTCTCTTAATAGATCAGAGAATGTGTGTCCCCAGACTAGGGGCAGCAAGTTCCTCTGGGAGCTTGCAAGAGATTCAAGTTCATGGTCTCAACCAGCCCTAATAAATCAGAATCTTTAAGATGAATCTCAGGAATTTTTGTGATCTTAGAAGCTTTCTAGGTCATTCTTCTTAAGTTTTCTTTTTTTTTTTTTTTTTAGTTGTAGATGGGCACAATGCACTTATTTTATTTACTTGTTTTTGTTTTTATGTGGTGCTGAGGATCAAACCCAGTGCCTCACACTCAGCCACAACCCCAGCTCTTTCTAGGTCATTCTTATCATCATTTAAGAATGTAGGCTCTGTAGGACAAGAGACAAAATTGTGAACATTGTGAAGGTACTGGTATGTGATACTGTGTGTGCCAACTACACCACTCAGTCCTTCTAGCACCAAAACAGTTGCACATAATCCATGAAAGAGTAATTCACAATACAACTTCACTAATGCACAATGTCCTTTGAATTTCATGTAATTTCTATGTGCCAGGAAGTGGTCTTCTTTTGATATATTTTTGTCAAAATGTAAAAAACCATCTTTAAGGGTAATCACATCAAAAATGGGATGGGCAGGATTAAACCTGTTCTGTAGTTTAAGGAATTCTAATCTAGAAAATCTAGATGGGGTGAAGAGACATAAGGAGACTGTGTTCTTGATAAGCCCATATAGAAATTTTTGTTGAGTAGATGATGTGATGTCTGGAATGACTTTAAAGTAGGGTGGAGAGAGGGAAGTATAAATGAGAAAAGTTGGATATAACTTGACAATTGTGTAAAATCCATAACGGGATTAGGATTTTATTGTCTATGTTTTTTACATTGACAATTGTTTATAAAAATGATCATTCTGTCAACAAACAATGATAGAGGTTGATGTGGAATTGTGGTCAGGAGCCATTACAATGGGGATATGTTCTGAGGAATATGGTGGGAGGTGATTTAGTCATCGTGGGAACATGAGAGTGTGCCTTTACAAACCCACACAGCAGAGTCTGATACTCACCCAGGCTCTGTGGTCTAGCTCATTGTCCATGGACCACAACCTGCATAGCACCTGACTTTGTAGAATACTGTAGGCATTCATAACAAAAATCTTTGTGTTAAAGAGGATAAAATCCATTGTGTATATATCCCACAGTTTCTTTATCCATTCATTTATTGAAGGGCATCTAGGTTGGTTCCATAGTCTAGCTATTGTGAATTGGGCTGCTATAAACATTGATCTGGCTGCATCACTGTAGTATGCTGATTTTAGGCTCTTTGGGTATAAACTGAGGACTGGAATAACTGGGTCAAAAGGTGGGTCCATTCCAAGTTTTCTGAGGAATCACCATACTGCTTTCCAGAATGGCTGTACCAATTTGTAACTCCATGGAGGAACTTTAGATTATGAAGTGGGGAATGAGAGGGGGAGTGGGCGAGGGTATGAAAAATGGTGGAATGAGACAGACCTCGTTACCCTATGTACATGTATGATTGCATGAATGGTATGAATCTACATCATGCACAACCATAGAAATGAAAAGTTGTACCACATTTGTGTGCAATGAATCAAAACGAAGTCTGCAAAAATTTAATAAAGAAAATTAATTTAAAAAAAGAGGATAAAATCCAAATTCCTTTATTGTATAGCACACAACCTTTCACAATATGGCCATAATTTACCTTTCCAGGTTTTCCTTATCCCAGTCTTTTTTCCAACATACACTATGCTTGTAGGGAAATAATTAAGTGCACAGAATTTATAGCCATGAAGCTATATCGTAGCCAAGTGCTAATACTGACTGTGTGACACTGGGAAACTTCCTCTGCCTCTCTGAGCTTCAGGAAATTCATCTTCAAAATGTCACTCTTCATAAAGTTTATGGCTGTTGTGGAAATTGAGTGACACACTACATCAAGAGTATTTAGTATTGAGTCTGGCACTAAGTAATGACTCGATAAATGTGACTATTATTGTTAATGATTATTTAGCCATTTATTCCCTGATTAATTGGACACATTTTCCCAAGCTCTTCCTCAATGCCAGGCACCATCCTAGGAGCATAGTGATATAGTTACCATTCCAGAAATATGCTGTGCACTTTCCTGGTGTCAAGATTTTTGGGAGTCCTCTTCATTTTATAGATTATCTTTTTTCCTTCTGTCTGGTAAATTCGTACTTACCCTCAAAACCTTGTTAATGCTTTTGTCCTAACTCCACACCTGTCCTCAAAATTATTCAAAACTCCTATTTACACACCACCCAAAAACTCTGCTGAGCCCCTGAATTCAGAAGTTGTGAACTGGCTTCTTGACTGTAGTTCTACATCTGGACCTTTTCCCATAGACTGTGGGGTCCTGGAAGGAAGACTCCATTCTTAGGTTACCTTTGTAACTTCAGAGCCCTAAAACTGGTCTGATTAGAGAGGGAACACTCGGTAAGATTATTATCTATTTTAACAACTGGACAACTTACTTGGTACTGGCAGATGGGGAGGGGGATGTTTGCCTTAGACTGAGGGTCATTAGAACACAAGTCTCAGCTGGGCTGAATAGGGGTCCACGTCCTCAAGTTAGGGGGTGTGAAGTTTATCCCCAATCTACATGGATGAGTGGAATCCCTTGAACAGAGGGAAACAAGAAGGGAAGTGAGAAATGAGGTCTCAAGTAAGTGGCCATCCTGGTCATCAAATACCAAAGCAAAGGTAACTGTGTCTGTCAAGAGAACTTCTCCTTCAGGGGTACCTTCCAACATAGAGGAGACATACACCTGGCTGCCTTGGTGGGATCAGCATCACCCTGGGCAGGAGGACTGGTCAGGAAAAACCTAGTCCAAGAAATCAGGCACTTGGCAGAATCCACATTTTCTCCTGTGGTCACAAATTTAAATAACTTCCTGACTGGCTCTGAGAGTCCTGTCATCTATATCCAGTCCTCTCTCTAATAATGACTTAGGGAAATTATCTTCCCACCGCCTTTCTGCTTTCTCATTTTTATGGTTGAGTTGATTAGACCTGTCATTAGTTCATAACCTTACTAGGTCACAAAAACAAATGAGAACTAACTATAGCTCTGAATTTTCTGCCCAGGAGGGGAGACTGCATACCTGCAAATATATATACTCATGTGTACACACACACAACACAGAGTTTTGTGTCTCTCACATGATCACTGGTTTCTCACCAGGATTTCCAGGTCAACAACTGCTAGACTCAGACCTCCAAGATACTTCTTTATAGTTTGGACTTATTCATTACCTTAAAACAGTTTTATTGAGATACAGTTCACACATCACAATTCACCCATTTTAACTGCATTATCCAAAGTATCCTAGTATGTTCAGAGTTATTCAACTCTTGCCATAATCAATTTTAGAACATTAACATTTTAATCATATAAAACAATTCCATAAGCATTAGGGGCTATTCCTCTATTTCTCTCCCAACTTTACATCAATCCTTTCCCTGCTTTCCCACCCCCAGGGCAACCCCAGAGTTCCAGTCAATCACTTATGAATATTTGCCTATTCTGGACTCGGATTTTTATTTATATTCCTCTTATCTAACTTTAATTATATCTCCTGCTAATTGTATGGCTCCACCATGTTGGCTTTGCTTGAAGTGTTTTATTCCTGTTGGATATTTCAGAGCTAGGTTATGGTCAAGGACTTCAACCCACCCGTCTTCCTCAGTGGAGGAGAACAAAGCAAATTGCTTGGCAACCAGCTGCACCTGGGGCCGTGCTGGTCTGGGCTGGGGGGGAGAGGAGAGAGAAGTAGGGATTCCAGGCATTGCACGATGTATGTCTCCTGCCTGCCTTGCTGGGTTTCACTTATTGAATTAGGACAAATTGGGACTTTCGTAAACTGTGATATAAATCATTATCTCGAGTTAGCAGATGCAGTCGCACCAGGGTAGAGCACTGTTAATAACTCTGCTGGATTAGGACTGATTGGAACAATTTGAAACTTGTTTCTCTCAGCTTGATCAGCCTCATTGTAACCACAGCAATTATCCCATTTCACTTTCAATGGCTCAGCACAGACATGTTGCTGCTTTCTATCCATCCTTCTTAATGAAGCCAGCTCAGACTTTTGTTCGTTTGTCAAAGACCTATCTTGTGCAAACAATAAATAACTCCTCCCCTTGGGGTAGAAGGTGAATGTTTGCTAGTCTGAGAACTCCAAATGGCTAGGCAAATAGAATTCACATGTGGCTTATTTCATAGACTTATTTATTAATTTTTACTTTTTCACATATGAGCAGTTGCTATTTGCCAACAAAAGGAATGTGTTAGTTCCTGCAACCAGATACAGTTGCACCTGTGTGGTTGTTCTCTCTCCTGAGGGGGCGCACATTTTTGAAGGCAACTGATACCCAACGACAATAATGATAATGATGATGATGATGATGGCTACAATGTATTGGCGCCATCCAAGGGTCCATGCATCATGCCAGCCTAAACAATTTGTATATAGGAAGCTCAAAGGGTGTCACAAAGTTGCAAAGGAGTTTGCAAGAGGGAGCACAGTCTTTGAAGAGAACTGATTAGTAAAGACTTTGTGGAGGTAGAGGCACATGAACAAGATCTCAAAGAACAGATTGAACTTGAAAGGTGAAGGATGAAAAAGAAAGTATATTTCACACAGAGTGAGGGCATGATGCAAAGATAGCCTTCATGACTTTGCTGAAAACTAGATGAATTATTAGGTGCCATAGATAGGGTGGAAAATTGTCAAATAAGGATCCTTTCTTAAATCCTTTAAGCTTGGACCAGTTGCTAATGGGTATAAGTTAAAGATAAATATATATTCAACATTTAGCATATTTGTGTTCCTGAGATACATGAGGTCCAATACCTCTGGAGTATTTTCATTACTGCTCCAAAAAGCAAAAATTTAAATTTTTTTTTTTTGCATTATAGTTATACATAAGCTGGGGTTCATTTCGATGTTATTATATATTCATGGAATGTAATTTGCTCCCCTTTATTCTCCAGTACTTTCTCTTCTCTTCCCCTCCCCACTACCCTGTTCCCATTCCTACACTCTACCTGGATTTCCTTCTGCTAATCTACTTTTTAATTGGTGCTTTATAGATATGCACACAGATGGAATTCAGTGTGGTATATTCACATATATATATATACAACATAAATGTGGTCAACTTCCTTTCACAGTTTCTCCCTTTCCTGTTCCTCTGACCTTCCCTTTAATCCCCCTTCTCTACCCAACTGATCTCTCTTCTGCTTTCATGGGATCCCCCTATTAAAATTATCTTGCAGGCTGGGATTGTAGCTCAGTGGTTGAGCACTTGCCTGGCATGTGTGAGGCACTGGGTTTGATCCTCAGCACCACATACAAATAAATAAATAGCTGGGCATGGTGGCGCATGCCTGTAATCCCAGCACTTGGGAGGCTGAGGCAGGAGGATCACGAGTTCAAAGCCAGTCTCAGCAACTTAGTGCGGCCCTAAGCAGCTCAGTGAGACCCTGTCTCTAAATAAAATACAAAAAAATAGGGCTGGGGTTGTGGCTCAGTGGTGGAGTGCCCTGGGTTCAATCCCCAGTAACAAAAGTAAATAAATAAATAAATAAATAAATAAATAAATAAATAATAAATTTAAAAAAGGCATTGTGTCCATTTACATCTCTGCAAAAAACATAAAAAATTATCTTGCATCTTGCTCTAGCTTGTTATGAGAGAAAATATCTGACACTTGACTTTCTGAGCATGGCTTACTTCACTTAGCATGATGTTCTCCAGTTCCATCCATTTACCAGCACATGCCAAAATTTCATTCTTCTTTACGACTGAGTGAAACTCTATTGTGTTTACCTAGTCCACATTTTTTCAACTCATTTATCTGTTGACAGGCACCTTGACTGGTTCCATAACTTGTTTATTATGAATTGTGCTGCTATAAACATTGTTGTGTCTATATAATTATATCATGCTGATTTTGGTTCTTTTGGATAAATACCAAGGAGTGGAATAGCTTGGTCACCTGGTGATTCTCTTACTAGTTCTTTGAGGAATCCCCATACTGCTTTCCAAAGTGGTGGCCCAAATCTGCAGTCCCAACAGCAACATGTGAGTGTACCTTTGCCCACACATACTTCCAGCATTTATTCCTACATGTATTTTTGATAATTGCCATCCTAATTGATGTGACATTAAATCTCAATGTAGTTTAGATTTACATTTCCCTCAGTGCTAGGAATGTTGAACATTTTAAAATATATTTATTGACCACTTGTATTTCTTCTTTGGAGAAATGTCTGTTTAGTTCTTTTGCCCATTTTCAATTGGCTTATTTTTGTTTGTTTTTTTTGTGTGTATTACCTTCTAAATTCTTTTTACATTTTGAATAATAATCCTTCTTGGAGGAGTAGCTCCAGTTTTGTAGGCTGCCTCTTCATGCTCTTAATCATTTTCTTTGCTGTGCAAAAGCTTTTTAATTTGATGTCATTATATTTATTGATTCCTGGGTTTTATTTCTTGAGTTTTAGAGTCCTTGTTAAGTAAGTTGGTGCCTATGCAAATATGTCGGAGAACTGAGCCTGTTTTCTTCTAGCACTTGCAAAGTTTCTGGTCTAATTCCTAGTTCTTTGATCCACCTTAATTTGACTTTGTAGAGTGGGGATCTAGTTTGTTTTCTTCTACATATGAATATTCAGTTTTCCCATCATCATTTATTTAAAAGGCTGTCATTTCTCCACATGTGTTTTTGGCACCTTTGTTGAGTATCAGATGCCTGTGTTTATGTGGGTTTGTCTCTGTATCTTCTGTTCTATTCCATTAGTCTTCATGTCTTTTTTGATTCAATACCATGGTCTCTTTTACTCTAGCTGTGTAGTATAATTTGAGATAAGGTATTGTGATGCCTCCTGGGTTGCTCTTCTTTTTCAGAATTGCTTTGGCTATTCTGGATCTTGTATTCTTCCATATAAATTTTAAGACTATATTTTCTAGTTCTGTGAAGAACATCATTAGAGTTTTGATGGGGATTGCATTGAATCTGTATAATGCTCTGGTTCTACGGTCATTTTTTTTTTTTTATTTACTTATTGATTCATTGAACACAAATGGAGTACAGCTATTGTTTCACTGGTTGTATACAAAGTAGAGTCACACCATCTGTGCGTTCATGCATGTACACAGGGCAATGGTATCTGTCACACATTGTTATTAATTTTACCCCCCACCCACCCCCACCCCTCCCTTCCCTCTATGCTAGCTATCTTTCCTCCATTCTTGCCATCTTTCCCCCCCACATTATGCATCATCATTCATTTATCAGAGAGACCATTCGGCTTTTGGATTTTTGGGATTGGCTGATCTCACTTAGCATAAGAGTTTCCAACATCACCCATTTACCTACAAATACCATAATTTTATTCTTCTTTATGGCTGAGTAATATTCCATTGTGTATATATACCACAGTTTCTTTATCCATTCATCTACTGAAGGGCATCTAGGTTGATTCCATAATCTAGCTATTGTGAATTGGGCAGCTATGAACATTGATGTGGCTGCATCACTGAGGCAATCTGATTAGAATGTCTTTCATCAAGAACACAGGCAACAACAGGTGTTGGCGAGGATGTGGGGAAAAGGGTACACTCATACATTGCTGGTGGGAGTGCAAGTTGGTGCAGCCACTCTGGAAAGCAGTGTGGAGATTCCTTAGAAAACTTGGAATGGATCCACCATTTGACCCTGCTATCCCACTCCTTGGCTTATACCCAAAGGACTTAAAATCAGATTGCCTCTACGGTCATTTTGATATTATTAATTCTGCCTATCTAAGAACATGGGAGGTCTTTCCATCTTCCAAGGTCTTTGTTTTCTTTCTTCATTAGTCTATAGTTATCATTGTAGAGATATTCTACATTCTTGATTTATTCTAGATTTATTCCCAAGTATTTTTTGAACTTATTGTAAATTGAATAATTTTCCTGATTTCTTTCTCATCCAATTCATTACTGAGCATAGGAAAATTATAGATTTAATATGTTAATCTTTGTCCAGTCCCTTGATGAATTCAAAGGTAAATAACATCCAGTGTCTTAATGTGATTTTGTTCAGTTGAGGAAATAAAATAGATTTTTTTTGGAAATTTTTATCAAAAACCAAACATATTGATTAATAAAAGATACCTAATTAAGCACATTTCTGGCCTTTATTTCTATGCTTTTCCTGGTTAATTCTTCCTTAAGAGTACTCCCACAGAGACACAAATAAGCTCTTCCTGTCAGATGCCCCTTCTAAATCAAGAACTACTGATTTTGATTTAATATTATAGTGCTATTTAGAACACTTTTTATAGCTGTAATATCTTTTGGTGGGAATATTTTATTTAGGAACCATTTCTTATATATATAACATTCATATGGTTACCTTGAAGGGAAAGAAATAAAATTTACATGAAACATTGACGATTTCATCCTTTAACTTTACCCCCTTCTCTCATTCTCAACCCCACGCTGAAGTAGGCATTATTCTGAATTGAGTGTCTACTGTTCTTGGCTTATATCTACATTTTCCATTGCACTAACACCGTGCTTCTTTCATTCACTCACACAAATCATTGAGATGTAGCCATGCTGATAGGTAGAACTTTATTTTTTTCCTTTTTATTATTTCATGTTATTCCATGCACATGAACTTGGTTTTCTGTATAATTTTTTGGATATATGCCTCCTTCACTAGAACCAAAGTTCCCTGATTGTCTAAAGGTTGTCTGTCCTCATCTCTCCTCTCACAGTTCCAGCATGACAGCTAGCAGAGGGTAGAGCTTCTGTGACTATGTGCTGAGTGAGTTAAGATGCCCACAGGAAAACAAGATAGTAATTTCAAATGGAAAATGTGAGGGGAAATGATGGCATTCAGGATTCAACTTCCACCATGTGCTTTTTGAGAATTGGATGGAGGATGAGGAAAACCTATGAAGCAAAGAAAATGAGGTAATTTCTGGGGTATAAAGGCTTAGCCATAAGAAAAATATGGAAGAAAGTAAGTGAAAATTAGATCTGTATAGAATGTATGGGTTCAAGAAGGTGAAAACTCTGAAATGACTGACATGGAAAGAAAGCCTGTTATTTCTCCACCAGTTTGCTTTGGTGACACTGGTGTTTCTAATCCACACTTACTGGCTATCAGGAGGAGCAAGCTAACTCCCACTTAGACACTTGACAATAATGGCAAGTCCAAAATCACAGCACAGTGGCACCCTCCAATCAGAAATCTATAAATTCAGGGTCAGTAATTCAGCTAATCTCTTAATATTTGGCCCCTGTTACTGGTTAACCTTCCCCCCATTTCCCATATATTCTCTGTCAGGATTTGGCCAATGACTGACAGCTTGGTAGCTTTAACAACCACCCTTTTTTGTATTGCTAACTTTTAGAAATTTATTTTTAGTAATGGATTGAATAGCAATAGTAATGGTAACCAACTGTAATGGCCACTTTTAAAATACACCTGGGGTGCTCGGCAATAAGCTAAGTGCTGTCTGTAAATTATTTATTCACCACAGCATCACTATGAAGACGTAGTCTCATTGAATATAGAATACAGAAATACCAGGATTATTCTATGTTATAAAAGTTGAAATCTAAGTACAGGAAGACAAATGTTTTTGCACAGCTACACAGTGAGAGAAAGGCAGAGCTGTGATTCAGATCTCATCCTGACCACCATGATGTCTGAGCCTCCCAAGGAGAAAATGGATGCCTCTAACTCTCCTCTAGTGATTATACTTCTAGACACCACTCCAACTCTAATTTTTCTTTCTTATGTCAACATTTGATGTATTTGAAGATAGTTAACTTTGACCTTATAGTGTATCCTCTTCTTACTTACCCTAGCATTCTTTGTTCCCTCAAAAATTTCTTCTTAGAGAGTTTCCTTTATCCACATGATCTTTGTGTGGGATTTAGAAATGAAGTAGGTCAGAACTGAATTGAGTCAGGGTTAATTAGGAGCTGAAACATTCCAACAAGAGTGGTCTATTTGGCACCTCGGATCCTACTAACACATTTCATCTACTGCTGTCATAGCATTCCAGCAAAAACCCTGTCTGCTCGAAGTTTCTGCCCCAAAGTAATTGCTGGCTGGCTCTGCTTGCTTGAAGTAGGAAGTCTACCTTTCTGAAACTCGTTCCATTAAAGCAAGTCACAGGAAATTGCCATCGCCGTCACTGAGTCCTCAGGGGCGGAGAGGAAGTGATTAGGGGTCATTATGTCCAAAGTCTTGGGCTAAGATCACATTCATGTATGGGTCACCATGGAAACGGAGCTGAAGTGACCTGTCTCTTTGCCCCCACCTGGATCTTTCCCTGAGAAGCTGATTGAAGAGGAGGCTTTGGATGGTGCTCAAAAGAGTAAGGACCCATTAAATGACCTTTTATTTTGCAGCTGAGGCCCCCAAGTGAAGGTTGCAATGCAATGCTCAGAGGAAAAATGATTGATGGCAGTGGGAAACCTCAGAGCATTGTGGGATAGAGTGATGATTACCCCGTAAATCGGGGTAAAGTTGATCACAATTCAAATAAATGTCAATGTCCAATTCATTGAAATAGCGTTGGTTCTCCATCACCCAAATTCACTGGAAGAATTGCATCCAGATCAAATTTATGTGTTTAAGAATTATTGAAAAAGAGGTAAGATATTCAGCAAGGGAAAGTGAAAAGTTATCTTTTAGTCCCATTCATTCCTTATAGCAGGATTTGACTGCCTTGTAGTAGAATCAAGAGAACATTAGTTTTACAACCAGAGGAACCTGAGGTAAAATAGAGCTTAAGAAATCACCAATCTTGTGGTCAGACCTTTTAACCTCAACTTCTTCCTCTGCAAAATGGGTATAACTGCAGTGGCAATATTAAACTTGGTATGATGAAAATTAAAGATGCTTTTAGTTAAACACCTGTTGAGATTTTCACAGGGTGTGTGACTATGTTATCTCTATAATCCAGTCAGATCTGTCTCATTTGTTAGCTAGGAGACCTTGAGCGAGTCTCATTAGTAGTCTCTTTCCTCAACTGTCAGATGTAGACAGTCTTCTTGAAGGAGGTTACACTGCTTACACCAATAATTACTTATCAAGAGAACATCACAGTCTGGTGGCCATTCAATAAATGAGAATAAGTATTCTTATTTGCATTTCATAAATGGGGAAAACTAAGTTACAGGTAAACTAACCCTTGGTGAACAGGAAGTAATTAGCAGAACTCCATTCTGATGATAAAATTGAGCTAACAAAAAGCCCAGATAAGTAAATTGGAAAGTATAAAGCACTTTGGAAAATAAGAAATTATGTGAGCACCATGAGAGTGACTTGGGAATGCTGAACAGAGGGAGAGGACAGGCAATTTACTTTCACTAGGGTGGCCAGAGTATGCCTCACTGAGGGGACCTATGAGCAAAACCTGGAAAGAGCTAAGGGAGGGGCCATGCACCTATCTGATTTAGACAATGCTGAACAGGGGAAGAGGCATAGTCCTTAAACTTGTACATGGCTGCCCCAGCCCTGTGGTCAGCATACACTGAGAAAGAGGCAGAGGAGCTTAAGAAAGTACAGGGAGTAATATCAGATCCATTTGTTAACCAAAGACAAAAAAGAAGGAACAAAAAAAATAGGAAAAGGAAGGAAGGAAGGAAGGAAGGAAGGAAGGAAGGAAAGAAGGAAGGAAGGGAGGGAGGGAGGAAAGAAAGGAAGAAAGGAGGGAAGGAAGGAAGGAAGGAAAAGTCAGCTAAGCCTATCCTCTAATGATCAGAATTTTGAGCCTCTATAGGAACACCTGGCTTTTGCTGAGTGAAATGGGAAGCAGGTAAGGAGTGTAGATAGATTGATATTAGCCCATTCATGTTGAAAAACAAAGTGATTTTCAAACACAAAAGCAGAACACACAAATTTTGAAGCATGTCCAAACCAGAAATAGAGAACCTGAATCTCTTCTTTATAAAGTTCTGGTATTATTTCATACAACTGCATGTGTATCTAGAATTATCTAAAAATTGTAAAAATAGAAAATAGATTAAAAAGTGGGCACTGTTGGACCCTTTCTAGGTCAGGGCATCATGTAGGTGAAGATGGTGTGGTGAAATCACAATGTAAGAGGAAATGGACAAGAGAGGAGAGGAGGAGTCAGGTACCGAGTTCTTTGTTATGGTGACCGATGGCCTAACATTGTCACTGAACACTGGAAACATGCTGCTGGGACTGGAGGAGCTCTGGGTGTAAAATTCTCACCAGATGGTGAAGATTTAGTAAGAAAAAAAAGATTTTTATATGAAATATCTCAATAATTTTGTACTGATAATATGTTGAAATGATAATATTTTTAGTACATGGAGTTAAATAAAATTATTATTAAAGTTTTAAAGATGAAAAGCTTCTGGAATATAAATCAGATTAACAAAATTGTAAAGGATAACAAAGTAATTAGAAATGAGGAAGCCCTGGGAACAGGAGCTGGGTGAGCACAGATTCTAACTCAATATACAATTAAAATGGAACAACTGTGAGAATTGTGGTTTCAGACCAGAATGAGCAAATGTCACAAACTTGACTAATAATGGTCAATGAGAAAGGAGGACTGGAAGACTGGGGAGAGGGAGAATATGAGAGTGCTAATTTCTTCATAGTGGGAATGGAAACATAGTTTGTTTTTTTAAATAAAAAATCAACTTAAATTTTGTTGCCTTATTCCCTAACTCTAGAGGTATTTCAGATGCTAACATCTCCTTGAGGAATACAATTCATTTGTCATGCATCAAATATTTCATGTTGCTTCAATAGATTTGCTTAAAGTCAAGTAAAACTAAATTTGAAACATTTTACTTTAAAATAGTTCTTTGGGAAGGGAAATAACTCAAGAACAGAAAGACAAAGACTGCAATATATTATTTTTTGTGGAATCTAAAAACGACAAATTCATGGAAGCAGGAAATAAATGGTGGTTTCCAGAGTCTGGATGACTGGGGAAGATGTTGGTCAAAGGCTACAAACTTTCAGTTAGGCATGGATTCAGGAGTCGGGGCTACATCATGGTGGCCATAGTTATGATCAACATATTGTGCATTTGAGAATTACTGATAGACTGAATCTTGGGTGTTCTTACCATCCACACACGCAAAAAGAGATATATGAAGTGACAGCATGTACTTATGAGGTTGATTTGATGCTCCATGGTGTATACATGTCAGAACAGCGTGTTCTATTTCTTAAATATATACACATATACATATATATTTATCTATGTATATATATAAGAAATATGTAGATAGATATAGATAGATTGATAGATATTTGAATAAAAGAGACTTTATAATAGAATCACAATTTCATTTGTCCTTCATTCACCTGTACACTTTATATATTCCTTAGACAGGAAAATATTGATCTATATGCTCCTTAGGGAGACGTCAGTGTCAGAGGCACCAGACACTTGAGTTTGGGTTGGCTGCTGGGATGTTAGGTAATTTCTCACTTTCTACTTTACACATTTCTGCCTTGCTTGATGTTTTTGCGATGATGATTTTATCACTTACAGCATTTTTTTTCCTAAGGGCATGAGACTTTTTTTGAAGGATAATTCTGGCTGCTACATTGAGAATAGAGTCCAGTAGGAAAGGGCAGATGCAGAGGAACAAGGATGGAGGCTACTGCAGAGGAAGCAGAAACTGTAAAGTACATGTCTGTTCACGTTTGTTTAGGATCCTTACTGAGAGAAATGTTCAACTAAAATGTTAATATAATTCAGAAATATAGGGACTTGAGCAAGTTTTCTAGATATAAAATATTTTTAAATAATTTAATAGTTAGGGTGGAAGATAAATTTGAGGGAATTCCTAGAAAATTGAACAAAAAGACAAAAACACACAGAACTAAAAGAAAAGTATAAAAGGACACATCTAGGAGAACCAATATATGTATAGTCAGCTTCCCATAATGCACATGTTCTGCATCTGTGATTAAGCCAACCACAGGTCAAAATTTTTGGAAAAAAAATGCATTCATACTGAACAGGTATAGACATTTTTTTTTCTTGGAATGATTCTCTAGATGGTAAAGTATAACTCTTTGTGTAGCATTTGTAGTATATGATACATTACAAGTAACCCAGAGATGATTAAAATATATGAAAGGGCATGAAAAGTTTATAAACAAAGACTACCCGGTTTCACTTATGCCATTAGGAAGAGTAGAATAAAGATAGTTTTAAACACATAAGATCTCAATTGCATCTCTCTTTGGAAATATGCAAGAGAAAACTAGATGATATGCTCCAGTACTAGGAAACTATAAACCAAGAAAGAAAGAGAAGAAAAATGTATCAAACAGAAGACCAAACTCAGAAAAATAGAGTGAGGCAATTTTAAAGTTATGATAAATTGGATATCCAGAAAGTATGTGTGAATTCCTGATAGTGAATGAGTCCCAGAAGTCAACAGGATAAAGGCCTCAGAGGGAGATGCTTCTCAGCTGATGCACACATTCTCCACTGTGGTAAGAGAAGTTCTATGGTTAGTTTTGCTAAAAAAAATATGAGAACAATATGGTGGCTGGAAATAAAAGAAATGGAAATAGTAAAGCAATTGTCAGTTCCAGGAGGGGAGTGGAGGAAGAAAAGGAAGGAAGTGTAATCATAAGGCCCCCTCCAAAATTCAAGTTTAAACTTGATTTTCAGTGCAACACTGTTAAAAGGTGGGCCCTCAGGAGGGGCCCACTTCACAAGAATCTGTGACTTATAAAAGGATAGGAAAGAATTAGATATGCTTTTTCTTTTGTTGTTGTTTCTTCAAGGACAGTGTTTATTCTTGCCAGGGACTCAGCATTCAAGACCCCATCTTGGAAGCAGAGTCCTGGCCCTCAGCAGTCACTGAACCCATCCACACCTTGGCTTGGGCGTCCAGTCTCCAGAGCTGTGTGAAATACATTTTGTTTTTTATAAATTACCAAGTTTTGTGTATTTTATTATAGTAGCCCAACAGACTAAGACACACTGCACTCCTTGCCTTAGCTATGAACACTTTTTGTACAATCAAATCATATAAAACACCTATATGTAATGCAGCTGTATGTAAGAATAAATATAGGTGAAATATATGTATATTTCTTGAGGAGAGTGGGGAGGGGAATTTTGAAAGTGTTCAACATCCTTAATAAAATTTTGCATATCTTTTTAAAAAGATATTTGTTCTGATCAATTATACATGACAGTAGAATGCATTTTGACATCTCATACATAAATGGAGTATAACTTCTCATTCATCTGGCTGCACAGGATATAGAGTTATGAAGGTCTTATAATCATATATGCACATAGGATAATAATGTCCAATTCATTCCACTATCATACTTACTCCCCCACCCCCTCCCATTCCTTCACTCCCCTCTGTATAATACAAAATACCTCTATTCTCACCACTCCCTTATTGTGAACTAGCACCTGCATATCAGAGAAAACATTTGGTCTTTGGTTCTTTGGGACTGGTTTATTTCACTTAGCATAGTATACTCCTGTTCCATCTATTTACCAGTAAATGCCATAATTTTATTCTTCTTTACGGCTGAGTAATATTCCAATGTGTATATATACCACTGTTTCTATATTCATTCATCTGTTGAAGGGCACCTAAGTTGGTTCCATTAAATCCAAACTACACTGAGATTTCCTGTCGCTCCAGTCAGAATAGCAATCATCAAGAATACAAATAACAATGAGTGTTGTGGAGGATGTGGGGGAAAAGGTGCACTCACCCATTGGTGGGAGTGCAAATTGGTGCAACCACTCTGGAAAGCAGAATGCAGACTCCTAAGAAAACTTGGAATGGAACCACCATTTGACCCAGTCATCCCACTCCTACGTGTATCCCCAAAGGACTTAAAATCAGCATACTACAATGACACAACCACATCAATGTTTATAGCAGCTCAATTCACAATAGCTAAAAATTGAATATTTTTTACTAAAGAATCAATACTCAGTGCCATGTAGTATGAACATATTATTTTGAAATTAGTGTAAATACCCAAGGAAAGCTGAAATAAATGCATATATATTTATGTATGTGTATGTGTGTGCGTGTGTGTGTGTGTGTGTGTATTTTAAGAAAGTGGTCTGTTGTGGGCAGTTACTAGGAATACTCACTAGCAAAATATGCAATACAGACCATGACTTTTAAAAAATGCAGATGAGGTCAGAAAGTAGACCACTAGATGGTGAATGACCAGGATTTAGGCTAAGGGACGATGGAGTGAATGATGTGAACAAGAAGTGACACTGAGAGCAGCCAGGAGCAGGCCCCAGATGAGGTGGTGGAGAGATGGGAACACTTGCTGCTGGCCCTCCTCTCGCTCTGCTCATTTCCACTTCTGCCCTTGCTTGTTCTCTGTCCGTAAAGCTCACACTCAACACCTCAATGAATCCACCCCCTCGGCAGTGCCAGCAGCAATAGCTAAGGGCCACCATGAAGCATTTCTTATTGCTGACGATCACAAGTGGTTCTTTTCTCAAACTTCTGAACTCACTCGGGGACATCTCCACTTCCACATGTGCCTCAGTCTTCCCAGGCAGAATGTGTCTGATCCACCTGACTTCCTAACTCCCTTTTCAAGTGTCATTATTAACTGCAAAATCCATGGCCAGAAGAGTGGTTTTTTTTTTATTTTTATTTCAAAACTCATTCAGAATAAGTGGAGTGTTTAAATGCATATGGAACATTTGGGAAAATGTAAACTAAAATAAATAAATAAATAAATAAATAAATAAATAAATAAAAAAGGATACTCTGGAAGAGGAGAGTAGGAAAAATAGTAATAATGACACTTTCATTTTTAATCTAATTATATATTTGGTACATATGCTAAAATGAACATGTTTTATTGTTGTAATTTTAGAATGGGAAAAAGGTGATTTTTCATGGGAAATAGAAAATATACCATTAATGAAAATTAAAATGCACCTGAGGAGAATGAGAAATATTACACACAATCAGGATGAATAGAGAAAGTTTGGGGAAAGCTGTGGCTTTTGAACCGGTTCTTGAGTACATAAGAGGGAGAAATTGAGGGGGAAACTTAGGAATCACATAAAGAGCTAAAAAAAGCAAAAAAAGATATGGAGTGCTAAGAGGGAGTTTGGAATGGATTGAGACCTGCTGGAAACAGGAGAGACAGGCGGCCGAGTCACTGTGTTGATGTCCTGGGTTTCCTCTGAAGTGACATTTCCCATTCTCTGTGCAAGATCTCATGCAGTGCTGGGAAATTTGTAGACACAGGTTTTGCTTATGTTTAAGTGACAGTTTGCAACATAATCATGAAGGTGATCTTTCTCTCTGTCTGCCTCAGTTATCCACAACACCCCTATCTTCCAAAGCGGCAAAACCAAAACAAACAAAACAAAACAAAACAAACTTCCTCTGCTTTATTTGCACTAATGTTGCAAAATAAGGAAATAAGAACCATTTACCAGAGAGGTGAAACTGAAACCCCAATTTCAAGAATACCAAGTATTTTGTGACATCATTATGGGAGGGTATGTCAAAGTACAGTCTGACATGACTCTTTGTTGTAGGTAACAATGACTTGACTGTTACTTCTGCTGCTTTGTGTGGCTAAGAGAGAAATAAGCAATAATCTCCTGGTTATGATGTTATTATTTCAAAGCCCCTTCTCCTGTCGGACACCATCCCTCTGAAATAAATGGAGCAGGAGTTATGACTAAGAAGTTGTGATTACCCAGCCAGCACACAGAGGGGGGAGATACATTGCCTAAGGTCAGTGTAACTGAGGGTGAATGGAGGTCTGCACAGGGAGTGGGAAGGCAAGGTTAGGAGGAAAAGGACTGAAGGGCGACCCCTTTTTTATTTTTATTTTTCTTTCTAGTAGTTGCTTGAAATCAGATCATTTAACCTCGGTTTTCCCATCTGCAAATCTGAGGTTTCTATACCTACCTGGCAACATGGTTGTGGACAGAATGACTTTGACATTACTATTGTCCTGGCACTTTCATCAAAGCACATATTTTAGAACAGGTAATGTATTAAACACTTTTATCTGCAAATCGCAAAGTAGAAACATCAGGCTCTGGAAGGATTACACCAGAATAGGTTTGGAGTCCTGGCTTTCTTGCCTCCTTGCTGTGTGAAATTGGGTAATTGCTTCTTCTCTCTATGCCTCGAATGCTTCCTTTTTAAAAGAAAATAATAGTAGTTATTCAGGTTGGTTTTATGTGACCTGAATTAGAAAATGAATGTTAAGTACTTAAAATCTTTGGTGCTGTTTTTAAGATGAGGAAGATGATTTGTCCTACTAACTTACGGATCCTTTGAGCTCCAGAGATAAAATAATTAATAATAGTAATAATAAAAATAGTAATTAGTATTATCGTTTCGACCAAAAGATAAATAACATGGCACAGTTTCCTCTGGAAAAAAATCTCAGGTATTAGAATCAGGGGAGATTACTCTTGGAGAAGAGTGTGGGGATAGATCTTGAGAAAGTGCATAAATAGGACATCTGGGGTGAAGGTAATAATTGCACATATGGATAGATATCTCATACACCACAAACACACACATATGCATATTTATCAAATGCAGTACTAATAGCAGTTCATTTATCAAAAATTTTCAAGTTTAACACTTAGGGTTTGTATTTATATCCTATTTCAATAAAATGCCTTTTAATAATCATAAATAGTAAATATTAGGATCTGTTACTAGGTTCTTTATTTTTAAAAAATCCTCTGGTCTATTTTATGAATTAATTCTGCCATTATTTCTCAGTACCTGTACTTACGACAGCAGAGAAAATATCTGATCACAGTAAGTACTCATTCCTTCTCTGCTCCCACCCAGCACCAGGGCCATTGCAACCTGAGATGTTACCCACGCTTCCCTTCTCAGCTACTCTCTTGCACAATCCTCTTGCCTCTCCTTTCCCAACTCTCTCATTATAAACTTTAAAATGCAACCTTACTCCAAAATTGCTGTTGCTATTCCATGTGGATTTGCATAATTTGGAAAATATAAAATGAAATATTAACTAGTTAATATAACTTTAAAATTTAAATTAATATACTATCTTTGTAGTTTTATGCATATGCTATAATTCTATCATAAAATTTATATTTAGTCACATATTTTGTACATGATGCTCATGAAAGCATTCTCTTTTCTCAATGGTGTGTGCTGTATACAGTATACAGAAAGTATATTAATCCTTGGATATTCCATCTTCTGTATAACCACCGTACTCAATTTTCTTCTGATTTGATTCGTTTTTTCCCCCACTTTAATCTCTTATTGTTAACCAATTATCTTTATTTCTTTTTGTATTGAATCTGCCAGAGTAGTTATGAAAATGTCAATAATGACAATATTGGTTATTCTTTGCATGGTTCACTACTTAAAATTAAGTGATGTTGTTTTTCACCCTTTAGGATCATAGGTGCTCCAGGTTTTTCAAGCTATTCTTTATAAAATCTAAATTAAATAATTTTATTTTAAGCTAATGTTTTTTAGTAAGACTACCAACCCTTATCTAAATGTCTTTTCAGCATGTGTTGATACAATCAAGTGACCTTTCCCTTTCGTTTGTTGACATGGCAGATTAAACTGCAGTTAAACTGAACTCCTAGGGAAAAATCTAGTGTATAAATGTGTATAAAAAGTATATATATACGCACATGCAAACATATGCCATATTCTAATTTCCTGATTAATATTAGAGCAGGGTATGATTTTTAAGCCTTAACTAACTTCATAAAGTAAATCAAGGTGATGTGTTTTTCTAAAAAGTAACATATTTTAATAATACTGAAATTACTTTTCTTGAAGGGATAGAGCTCTGAACCTATTTGTTTCTGGTGATACTTCAATACTAGTTAATCTTATGTTCTGCATCTTTTATTTGACTTGATTTATTCACATACTCTATTTCTTTGTGGTCTGTGATAATGATATATACACCCAGGAAATCATCTTTTTCCACTGAGGTTTTCAAAATTTTACTGTAAAACATATGTAGTAATTTCTTGACTGCATTTGACTTGGTATACCACCTCAATAATTTTTAATTTTAATATATTTTATTCCACTGTTTTATTTTTAATTAAGTCAAAAAGAGTTTTGTTTCACTTTCTTTTGAGCTGGTTTGCCTGTTGTGCATCTTTTTCCTGCATTTCTTTATTATATTTCATTTATTTCATGTTTTGTCTTTATTAATTAATTTCCTATAAAGAGTTTATACTCTTTTTAAACATTAGCTTAAAATAAAATATATTAATTCCCCTGAGTGAGAACTCTCTTGGTTTTGACCATCTTCTTCAGTTGTGAAGGTATTTCTGAGTAGAAATTCCCTGTGTTGCTCTCTAGATAATTTGCAATTTAACTCTTGGTTTTCCCATTGATGCAAAGGTTATATAAATTCAATTCACATATGTATTTATTACTACAATTTTTGCTGTTATTATTTTGATAACAGAAAGTGAACCCAAGGGTGCTTTACCACTAAGCCATATTCCCAGCCCTTTTTACTTTTTATATTGATACTATTTCTGACTCAGTTCCTTAGGGCCTCACCAAGTTGCAGAAGCTGGCTTCAAACTTGCAATCCTCTTGCCTCAGCCTCCAGAGCCGGATTACAGGTATGCACTACGTTTACTTAATTTTTACTTAATTTTCAAGTGGTTTTATTTTAATACATTTTTCATAGTAGATTTCTAATGAAGTTAGGTTATTCTGAGGATTTTTTTCTTTCACAAATGCATGACCAAATATCATAAATAATTTCTAAGATAGGAGAAGTATTTCATACCGAATGTGAAGTAGCCCCTTCTTCTTCTTCTTTTTTTTTTTTTTTTTTTTTTTGTGGTGCTGGGGATTGAACCCAGGGCCCTGTGCTTGCAGGGCAAGTACTCTACCAATTGAGCTACATCCCCAGCCCAAGCCACTTCTCTTTCTCAATCAACAGTGTGTTTACTATTTGAATATATTCTTTGAAGTTCTTTTGAATTTTATTGGTTAGAATGTTCCAATTAAAGAAAAAATAACTATCTAGGTCTCTCATTATAACTACACATTTATTAAGTTCTTTTCACTTTTCTAATGGGTTTTGCTTTCCGTGCTTACTTGCTAAATTGTTGCATCAAGGTGTCTCTTTTATTCACGTTTTAACTTAAACTTGTACCATGTCTTATACTAACATTGTTATCATTGAGGCTTATTGTTGATACTTTTGCTATTGTTTGCATTTTTAGAGCATAACTTGGGCTATCTCACTCCGTGTTTAGCTGCTTTATTGATTTGTTACTAAATGTTTCTTGTGCATAGCATGTAGCTATGTTTTGTTCTTTACCCTTGACCTAATAATCCCTGACGTTTGGAGAATTAAATTCACTCATACTTAGATAACATGCTAATTTTATTTCCTCCAAAGTACTACACATTTATTTTCTATTTTGTTTGCTTTCCTTTCTCTTGTCCCTCTTGATCCATTAAACAGCTCTTCACATTTTCCAACTTTCTCTGAAATATTAGACTCGGCTATGAATCTATTTGTTTCTACTGATTCATGTAATGATATTTACATTATCATATTTTCTCTTGTGTTAAACTTGATTTGTTCATATTTTCTATTTCTTTGATGTCAATTATCTCCTAGGAAATCATCCTTTTCCTCTAAGGTCTCAAAAGTTTAGACATTCTTCAATCATTTCCTTCCTTTAGTGTATACTTCCTTTCTTCCTTGAGCTCACCAGCAATTCCAAGATTCCTTATAATCACTTAAAAATGAGATACAAAACTTCTAGGAGACACTCTTGTTTTCCCCTTTTCTTTCCGTTGTCAATAAAACAGAACTTTGAGAACATTTTCTCTCCTTTCTCCTCTTCCATGACTCAGTGGAGGTAAAACCTCCAGGTCATTTTATGTCCTCCCTTGCCCTTAGCCCCATTTCTGAAGTGCCACCAGGAAAGCTTAGATTTATTAGTTATGAGTATTAGTGTTCATATTTCAATGTGGTCTTCCTAGTTACTAATGTTTACTTTTCATTCACAATACTCATTTACAAGTTGCTCATGTGTTTTATGCTCACACATACAGACATGTATGTTTATCTTCCTCTGTCTTTGCCAAATGTCCTTTTGATCTATTCTTACTGGGAGATGAGGATGCTTTCTCAGTTATTTTTTTTTTCACCAAAAACATAAATGTAAAGTACACTATGTTCCTCAGTTCACCAATGCAGATCAATGGTGATCCCTTTCATTTTATTTTTTGATGATCTTTGGGAGATTTGTTTATAATTTGAAAGCCATGAATTTAATTCCACGTGGCATTCTTACTATTTTTCAATTTTCTTATGGATTTCCACTATTACTGCGGTTACTGTTTTTGTTGGTATTCAGATCTGTTTTGGTGCTCTTTTTCTGAATCCTTAGCTCTGTTTTTCATTGCTATCCCTTCCCATGGATGCCTTGAGACATGCGGTTATCTTTCTGCACCTCAGTGCCAGTATCCTGTCTGTTTATTGGATCAATCTATGGAAGTCCCAAAAGGGACAGAAAGTTATGTATTATCCTTCTCTAACATAGAAAGAGCAGCAAGATTAAGATGCGATTCTGACCCAGAACTCCAGGATGCCTCTTTGCCATCCTTCCTCTGCCAGTGACAGGAGTGGGGTGAGCTGTGAATCATTCTTCATTCCTTATTGCTCTTCTCAAGATCCAGCACATTCATGTGGAGCCGATACCTGCCCCCAAGCCCCGCCTCATCAAGGTGCAAGGGTTTGAGGGTTATATCTCCCTGGGATCTCCATCTTCAAGACAGAGCTCTAGAGAACTGGTCCCTAGGATCTTTCATAGCCCATAGCAGAGACCTCAGCCCTAGCTTTTCTCCCTGAAACTGAATTTTGCTGAAAAGTTTACTTACATTTATCTTTCCACTGTCTCTAACAGATGCTAAGTGCAGAATGAGCATCCAGATTAGAGCTGACAGCAGAAAGGATTTTAAACAAGTTAGGCTACCACGTTTTTCTGATAGCTCCCATGTAAGGCTGAATTTCATTGAGAATTCTCAGCACACCTTAAAGTATAACCCGAAGCATCACATAAATGTTCAGAAATCCCTCAGTGGCTCTTCTTGGTCAAATCTCTCTCTTTACCTCTCCTTCTCCCTCTTTTTCCTCCTCTCCTCCTCTCTCCCATTGGAAAATTTCCTCAGTGCTAGATAAGCCTGCATTCTCCACTCCTCGCTCTCTTCTCTTCTGCACAGACCTGTGCTCCAGATCAATGGCATCATTCACTCTGTCATGTTGTCTCCTTGCTTCTCTCTGTGCTCCTTCCTCACCTCCTGCTGCCTGCATCACCACCTGTCAAAATGTCATTCTTCCTTCATTGCTCACCTGAAATCCCAACTTAACTCCTCTCACTGAATACTTCTACCCCCCTTTCCTTCAGACCTGAACAAGTTCTCAACAATATAGCATCACCTTGCACCCTAATCTGTGTTGAGTGTGTGCGTGCGTGTGTGTGTCTGGTATGTGTGTGCTGAATTGTGTCTACTGGATTGCGACTTCCTTGAGAGTAGGGAGAGTGATTTATCCTATGTCTAGTCCCATTGCTGGTCCTGAGATACTCGTCTGATTTTAATTTAATTGGATTCAATACATAAACCTCTTAACAATGCTCAGACCACAGAATTGCAGTCAGGGATTCTGAGGGTGGTGTATTTCGGTGAAGGTGACTTTGAACATGAATTTCACTGCATCACGATTACGGGTCCCTCCTTGCCTTCTACCCTCCACCCCTGTCCCCAGCCCCAACAGCTCCCATTCTCTACTGCCAAAATGCTCAGGGAATGCAGGGGCAGCCTCGGAAATGTTGTGAAATGCAGCCACACAGTGTTTAACAAACAACATAACGAAGGCATCTGTCAAGACGCATTGCCTTCTGTCCCTGTGAGGCTTCCGCCAGCGCCGTGGCAAGCGCACCGCCTCCTCTCCCCCTCTGCTTATTCTCTCTAATTACATGTGGCATTCTCTCTCCAGCACACAATGAAGGGGGCCCTCACTTTTGGCAGCGAAATGGGGAAGAGTGGCTAGGGAATACATCCTGCCACAAGCAACATTTCCTTCTCAAACAGAGAATTTGGGCCAGGTCACCTATATGAATTGATTTACAGGAATTGAAAGACCATTTCGTGCCTCAACAAGCCCCCTCTGACTGACAGAAAACCAAAAATATCTCTATTTTCACACTCTGTCATTAAAGCCTCAAATCTGTAGACTCTCATTTCATGTCCTGGTTAATCTGATTCTTACTGACTTTCCATCTATACTGCCCCCCCCTTTGCATTTTCTCCAAAAACAGAGCTGGTTTCTGACTTCTTCATTTTATAGTCTCTTTGCACCCCAAGTTTATGCTGCTTCACCCCAGGGAACGAAAACTAAAGTGTAATAATAGCAGTAGTCGCAGCCTCTTGCATTTCAAACTATTGTGTACTAGGAACCACGCCAAATGAGTTTATGCATTTATCTCATGTAATGCTTCCAATGATCTTATGTAGGTATAGTATTATTTTCCCCATCTGTTAGATAAGGAAACTGGAGTTTAAAAGGAGATTGAAAAATAAGATAAAATAAAGATAACATTGTGCCCCTATGGAGTAGCAGCAGAATTATGATTTATAACTTTTGTTTGTTATAAGTGTAGGTGTTATTTCTAGGATAGTTCCCTATTTCTAACTGTGTGGACTTGGTGCAAAGTGTAGGTCACAGGCCTCATTCCCTACAAGCAGGCCCAGATCCCCCTAGGTGGAACCATTCCTTCCCTCATCAGTTTTTTCTTCACCTCTCTGGTAGATACAGCTGAGCCCACTCAACCCAGAGAAGAAGAGGATCCCTCATGGGACTGCCTTTGCTCTCTTTCACAAGACTGACATTTCAGCAGGCAGCTCATTCTTCTTCTGCTCCCAGAGGTATGTATTTCAGTTAAGATCTGCATTGTGTTAGGGTAAGGGTGAGGCCAGATAAATCAACTTTCAAATTCAAAATTACATTGGAGCCAGTTTTGAAAGCTAACTGGCATATGAATTCCAGCTTTCTTTATCCTTGAAATGTATATTATTTTGCCTCCCATTCGCCTCCCTTGCAATCATTAACATTACAACCAGCACTCTTGAAATAATGAAGGTTTAATGATACTGACAGCATTTGGTTCTTCTCAGAATATCGATTTGTTAATCGTCCCATTTATTCATTTATCAAATATTTAGTGAGCACCTATTATGTTCCAGGCACTGCCCTAGGTATTAGGGACTCGGCAATAAACAGCTTGAACTTGGCTGTTGTTCAAAAGAGCTTACTGTCTAATCACATTAGCAGCCCACTTGGCAGAAAGAAAATGGAACCAATCTTAGATTGCAGCCAGGCATTGTTGAAAGTAAAAGCTTATATCCCTTCAGCTTATTATTGTTTGACACTGTACTTTACAAAGATTAAATTACTGTATCTTTATGAGATCCATCCCACCATTATCTCCATTTTACAGATTACTTCTGGAGATAAATTATGTTATTATCTTTATTTTACAGATGAGAAAAATGAGGTATTGAGAGGTTAGGGAACTTGGCCAAGTGCACAGAGTTAGCACACAGTGGAGCTGGATTGGAACACATGTCAGGCTGACTAGGTTCTGTGCTCTTATTTAACTGCCGTGTCAGGATTCAAACATCACAGTATCCAAATTTGAAAATTGTAGGTATGACAAAAAGGACTGGCATTCTCTTTGAATCATGAATCAACCTCCCACCCCCACAGTGCTTGACCTCTGGAGAGACCAGTCTGCCTTCTATGCTGACACTCAAAGGAGTGCTAAATTAGAAAGGGGCCTGAACCTGGGGAATTGGTGCTCCTGGAGGATGTTCTTGGGGTAGGGCTAGTGTGTTAGTCGACTTTCTGTCACTATAACTAACACCTGCGATAGGGAAATGTTTTATTTTGACTCAAGTTTTGGAAGTCTGGTTCATCATTGGGTGGCCCCCTTGCTTTGGGCCTGTAGCAAGGCAGGACATCATGGCGGAAGTGCATTGTGGAGCAAAACCCCTAACCCCATGGTCAAGGAAGGAAAAGGATAGCAAGGACAAGTATGGGTCCTACAAGTCAATGTGAGGAGCACCAAAGACCTAACTACCTCCCACTAAGCCCCACCTCTTGAAGTTTCCACCATCTCCCAAAAGCACCACCCTGAGAGGTTAGCCTGTAACACATGGGACTTTGGAGGTCATCCAAGATCTAAATGCTACTGTCACTAGAGAGCAGAGGCCAGGGATGCTGCTACTCTACAGGATATAGGAAAGCCCCTCACAGTAAAGAATTAATATGTCACTAGTGCTAATACTGAGAAGCTCTGGCTTAGAGGAGAGAAAGTTGCTGACCTACAGAAAACACATCATCATAGAACTCTTGAATCAACCTGACAACCTATACCAGAGGCAGATATGCTAATCTTGGCTCTCTGTTTAAATGTTACAGTTTTAAGCTTACTCAACAAGAACACCCTAAACACTTTCTACATGTGAGATGTCACAAAGCACATTTCAGGGGGAAAAAAAATCATATAAATTTGGATTCTTCTCTCAAGTGTGACAATTATGATCGCAGGATGGAGTTCAATAGATCCAGATTGAAACAGGCTGTAACCATCCCAACCGTGTGATGCTCCTTTAGCTATATGCTTTCTCCAGCCCTGACTGGCCTCATGTGAAGATTGAGAAAAGAGTTTTTGTCTTTCATAAGTTGTTACAGGATTGGAAAGAGATAGTGCTGATAAGTTAATTAGCAATATAAACTTGGTGTTTGGTCACTGCTCAATAAATCGTGGCTGTTGTTAATAGTATAGGAAAAGACCAAGAAGTTTGGAAAGGTTGAAGCTGCTTCCTCAGGAATTCTGAGATACAAAGTATCAGAATTTGACATAAAATCCTAAGACCCACTTAGTGGGTTTGAAGTGCATCGTCCTCCTGTGTATCTTCCATGGCATGTTCAAATCACTCTTATATGTTTATATTTCACTTCTTCCAAGGACCCCAAACCTCAGAGAAGAGAATTATGCTGGTACTTAGATGACACAGCTGTATAATTTTCCTCTTTCTGCACACACCCATTTTTCTTGGGGCTTCACAATTGGAAATGGCTATTTTTCATCTATGAACCTGGCTTCATCTGTTTTCTGAGCCAGCCTGTTGAGGGCAGATGGCACAGTTGCCTCAGGCTCACCAGGGTCCATGGCATGAAATGAGTCCTGCTGCTTTAAATTTCTACCTCATATCTGATGCTTAGGACACACTTCCAAATCCTGAGTGACCAGCATTTTCTTCTTGATTTTCTCTGCTGTTTTGGTTCCATTTGTATGCTGGGCCTGATGCTCAGTCTCCCTGCCTGGCACTTCAATTCAATGATGGATCTAAATTCCTAATCTCTGTCTCAGCCCACTCAATTATGGTCCTGACATCCTGCTAGCCTGTTGTTGGGGACTAGGGTCTGTGCCTCCCGATTCCCCAGCATCCTTTTATACACCAGTGCATTCCACTTAGAAAGAGGTTCCCTTGCCTCTCCATGACTGCCAACTACAGAATCTCATCATGCCACCTCATCCACTGAATTATCTGTATTCTATTTGTCTTCTGTAATTAATTGAAAATTAACAGTGTGCCAAGCACTGTGTGAAGCTCTTCATAAACATTGATTATTTTAATTGTTACAACAATTCTGAGGCACATTATCCCAGGAACCAGAACACTTGCTTAGAGGCATTAAGTAACAAAGGTCCTGTGCTTGGTAAGGGTGAAAACTAGGATTGGACACAGCCCTGTCGTCTTCCCAAATCCATGCTTATCACTTTGAAGTTAAGACATGCCAGCTCAGAGTGCATAACTTCTCATTCAAGATAAATTGCAAGGGCCAGTTTTGTTAATCAGGCTCATGTCCCACACCTTTGTCCACCTGGTCCTTCTGACTTCTCCTTTTGGCCAGGTCTTAAATGGGTAAACTCACTGGGTTGCATAGACTCTGACCTTAAATGCACTGTCTTGATCCTTAGGACCCACACATTCTCCCTTTCTAATTGAACAATTTTCCATCTATTCTTCCTGTGACGATCATCTGGCCTTCTCTGACTCATTGTGGTCTATGGCCACCCAGGACCCACTGCAGGCAAGTTTTAGAATCATCATCATCATCCCCACTAGTAACAGCATCATCATTGTCATCACTGCCACCAACACCAACTCTCCTTAATATCATCATCATCATCATCATCATCATCATCATCATCATTTGGCTCCTGTAACATACAAGGAATTGAAAGACTCATGCTGACCCAGCCCCCAAAGGTCTGTTGGACTGAAGACATACTGCATGGGACTAGGAAAATAAAAATACAAATTAACAAGTACAAATTTTCTGGCGCATGTTACAGAATAGATTAGGATAGAGTTTTGGGAGGAGAATTATCAGGATGACTAAGAGAAAATAACAGGTGACTAACATGGTTGAGACATAACTGGGCCTGCAAAAGTTGGCATGATTTAGATAAAGAGTGTACAGCAAGAGGCACAGATGGTGTGTACAAATATTAGAAATAGAGAAATCGTGGGATTTTCAGTTTTGGGTTAGGAGACCAATTTGGTTATAGCTAAACATCTACAGATAAGCATCTAGAGTCTGTGGCCAGTCTCCAGTTTGTAAGAACAATGAGGACCTGTAGATAAATTGTGGAAACTGATAGTAGGAAGGTCATCTGGTTGGGATTTTTTCCCTGGGTCCTGAATAGGCATATAATGCAGAATAAACAGGATCCAGAGTCACATGAAAGGTTGGCCCAGAGTGAGCAAAAGCACATTATTTAATGTGTGTTCTCACCAACACCTTGACATTGGCTATTCATCTGACACTTGGAGCAATCTTCTGTAGTGTATATTGCTGATTTTCCCATGAGCTAGGTCTGATGATCAAAATGACAAAAGAGAAAGGCTGAGAGACATGTAAGGACTTATGTAGGGTCATCCAACTAGAAAGTGATGGAGCAGAGCCTTTGTTGGGAGAAATCAAAAGACAAATATTAGGTTTCAGGAGGAGATATGAGGAAGAGAAAGTTAGAGAAGATTCCAAGTAAGCAGATACTAGCCTTCCCAGTTTCAAAAGCATGTGGACAGATATGCCTAGTATGTATGGGCTTTGAGGTGCTAAGATGAAAAGTTTCTTATCAGTGCATTAGAGTTCCATATAATATTAGGGTTCACTTTGACACAGTTATACAAGCATGGAATATAGTTTGCTCCAATTTAGTCGCTAGGACTTTCTCTTTCCCTCTTTTCCTCCTATACCCTGATTCCCTTCTTCTACTTTAGTGGTTTCCTTCAATCTCTTTCTAAAATTCCACTGATCTCTCTTTTATTTTTATGGAATCACTTAATTCTTTTCTCTTAATTTTGGTCCACCTTCCACATATGAGAGGAAACATTTGAGCTTTGACTTTCTGAGTCTGATCCATCTCACTCAGCATGATGTTCTCCAGTTCCACTGGTTTACCAGCCCATGCTATGATTTCATTCTTTTTAATGATCAAGTAAAATCCATTATGTTTCTATGCCACACTTTCTCTATCTATTCAGTTTAATGTTCCTAGCTTGATATTGTCTTGATCCCATTTTCCCTCACCTACTTCTACCAGATGGTTAAAACAACCTCTATCACCAGGGCTAAACACAAAACAAATTAGACAAAATATCTGTACTGTAGCTTGTTATTAGGAATAAAATGCCTGTGACTCTGTGCTTAAAAAACAAAATTGGCGTCATCTTGAAACTATTTTGATTCTATCCAATTCTATGGTACACCATGATTTTTTTTTTCATCCAAAAAGAAAGACAAGGCAGAAAGCAAGCAAGCTAGACAGAGAATTTCAATAACAACGTAGCCATGCTGATTCTCCAGGGTGCTTTCTGGTAAGCAGCAGAGAAGAGATCAGAAGAAAGGAGAAAGAACAAAATCTATAAAGCAACTAGATGTGGTTTGACATACTCCATTCTGCTACAGTGCCTGCCTTGAGTGCCATTTCCCTTCAGGATGACCCTTTTCAATTATGAGAAGGTGCCTGAGAGCATTCTGGGTGGATCTGCAGCCGGCTGCTCTTCCCTTGCCCAATTGATCACACATGCCAGGAACATGAGCCTTGGTTGTTATGCCACTTTCAAATGATAATAATACAAAAATGGCATGGGACACGTGCACACAGAGACATAGCATGAGGGGGACTCTTGTGTGCTAAGGGAGTGGTTATTGACACTTTCTAGGGGGGAAATCCATGATCTGATTTTCAGGAGTTCACTAAGGTTAATGGTAACTTTAAACTGATGTAAAAAGGCATTTAAGATAAATAAAATTGTGTATTGTTTGACATCTTTACACTCTCTATATTCTAGAACTAATAAACCATTTGTCATGACTAGGTCAAAGTGAGCAAGTTAGGGAGTAAGGACAGATTTGGGGGAGAACAGGAGAGAAGTAGAACATAACTGATCACCTATTCTTCTTTAAGCTATTGACAGATGCTGCTTCAGTCAGTTCTTTTTGCTGCTGTGATTGAATGACCCAATCAGCACGACTGTAGAAGAGGAAGAGTTTATTGGAGGCTCACAGTTTCAGAGGTCTCAATCCATAGACAGCCTGCTCCATTCCACAGGACTCAAGGTGAAGCAGGACATCATGGCAGAAGAGTGTGGCAGAGGGAAGCAGCTCATATTGTCATCAGGAAGCAGAGAGAGATATTCCACTCTCCAGGTACAAAATATATACCCCAAAGCCACACCCCCAGTGAACCATTCCCTCCAGCCACACTTCACCTGCTTCAAGTTACCAGTCAGTTAATCCCATCAGGATTCACTGATTAGGTTAAGACTGTCACAACCCAATCATTTCTCCTCTGAATCTTCCTTCATTGTCTCACATGTGAGCTTTTTGGGGACACCTCACATCCAAACCATAACAGATGCTATGTGCAAACAACAGGAAAAAAAAATCTGTTAATCCAGTGCTTAGGATAGCAATTTGTTCCTAATAAATGTTCTATGAAAATGTATAAATTAAATTTTGTTCACAATGCAGATCATATAGCATTAGCCTCATACTAAAATCTGGTCAGACATGAACATCTAAGCTATGTTCCTTAAGTTAAATTTTTTGTAATAGATTAAGGGAAAAAAAGGAACAAAAGTGCAACCACAAATGCACAAAACTTAGGAATCCAAATTAATATCTATCTAATGTCAACAAGAGATAGGAGTAAAATATATTTGTGTTTGTCATAGAATATTGGAGTAAAAGGAGACCCCTAATCGGTCTGCATGGGTGATCTGTTGGAAAGCATGGAGTCCCATGGAGGAAGAAGAATAAGTAGCAGGGAGAGTTTAGAGGCTTGAGAGACCACAGTACTCTGTGGCATGGGTACAATGAAGAGGTTAGTATGTGAAGGGCAAATTGAGAGTTAGTTCATCAAATGATGAACTGAGTTTGTGGATTGCAATGATTAGCATGAACAAAAATGCATTTATTTTAGGGAAAAACCCTTAGCTTTAAAATTCTTATCTATCATTTATTGACTATCAGTCTTCAGGATAACGCCCCTAAACCTTCCCAGAATAGATACCTACTGTTACATATGTACAATCCTTCTCTTTTTATAGGGTTTGTTCCTCTTCCATTCAAACTACATGTTTGCACAAAGACTACCATAGATCTTAAAAGTTTCACTTCATCCTTCGACCCCTGATCATGTTGAGTGGTAGAGAGATGCCCATCTAACCCAAGCTATGCTAAATAGAATCCTTTTGGACAGGGGATATAGCTCAGTTGGTAGAGTGCTTCCCTTGTCAAGCATAAGGCCCTGGGTTCAATCCCCAGCACTGCTAAAAAAAAAGGAAATAGAATCCTTTCCATGGAATTTACATTAAATTGAATTAATAAAGAGAATTTTGTTTTCCTTCACTGCAAAGAAAGTTTTAAGTAGTGAAATTAGAGAGTTATCAGTCCCCCCAACCACCAACACTACTTTTTTTTTTTTTAACAATTAGAAGTAGATGAGAGGATCATATTCTAACCATTAGGTATCAGGGATGTAACACAGAGGTAGATGTAGTGCATTGATAGATAATAAAGATAATATATAGAAAGGAGTGAAGACAGAGACCTACAGACATATTCTGTTTTAGTCAGCTTTTTCACCTCAGTAACTAAAAGATCTGACTAAAACAATTTTAGGGAAGAAAGATCTAATTGGGGTCTCATGGCTTCAGAGGTGTCAGTCTATAGACAGCAGGCTCTGTTCCTTGGGACTCAAGGTGAGGCAGGACATCATGGTGGAAGAGTGTGGCGGATGGAAGCAACCCACATGATGATCAGAAGGCAGAGAAAGATCTCCACTTGCCAGATACAGAATATACACCCCAATGCCACAGCCCCAATGCCCTACCTCTTCCATCCACACCCTACCAGCCTTCAGTTACCACTCAGTTAATCCCTATCAGGGGATTAATTCACTGATTGGGTTAAGGCTCTCAGAACCCAACCATTTCTCCTCTGAACCTTCTTGCATTGTCTCACATGTGAGCTTTTGGGGGACACCTCATATCCAAACCATAATATACTCTTAGTGGAAATGATGTTCCTGAATTTTGTTGATTAAGATAAATTTATCTATTTCTTTCCTGTGGTTCATGTATTTGTACTTCTTAGTCTATTTTGTTTTATTGTAACAAAATATGCAAGACTGGGTATTTTATTAAAAAAGTAGATTTATTTGGTTCACAATTCTGATGGCACTGGCATCCTGACAAGGACCTCTCTGGTTGCACCACAACAGGACAGAGAATTGGGATGAGAACCATCCTTGTGCAAAAGGGGCCAAGCAAGTAGGGTGGGTTCATTCACTTTATTACTTCATGCTCTTGTGAGAACTAATCCAAACACAGGAGACCTGATTCATTGCCTTGAAACAATATTAACCCACTTGGGAAGGTGCAGCTCCTATGACCCACTTACCCTTCACTACCCTTCACCTCTTAAAGGTTCCAGTTCCTCAGTACCACCACACTGGAGACAAGGTTTCTAGCTCAGGAACTTTGGAAGAGAAGTTATATATAAGTCATAGCCACTTGTGTTTGATTCCGTGGGATTCTTGTCTAAGTTAACACAAATTCTGCCTCTTGCAATCAAAAGAATTCCAGCCAACATACTTGTAAAAGCAATGTCTTATGCCTCAGACAGAAATAGCAACACCAGATCTAAATGGTCTTTTGAAACCTGAATGAGTGCACATGAGAAACAAATAAGTTATATTGTTATCAGGAGAAAACTGCAGATACTGTGGCCTCTGTATGTAGAATTTGATATACCCGGTTAGAACCTTTGAGAAGATTGACTACTTCAGAGGATAAGGAGAGAATTTTGTCTATTGTTGATCCTATTTTGCAGGAAGAGCCAAGAACATGTACATTCTGTTTTGAACTAGCAACCTCTCTGCAATGATAATTCCAAAGTCTGTATGTGTATGTGTAACCAAAAAATAAAATAAAACAGGAAGTTGGGCAACAATGCCATTATTAGTATCAATGCAGAACTCTCTTGTAAAGTGAGCAGTAGCCTAATCAGTTAGCCTCAAGCAGTAAATAACGTCTCTCCCTCTCCTCAAGTCTAATTTTTTCTATCACACAAAGAAAAAAATATCTTGTAGTATGTGAGTGAAAGGAAGCAAAGAATGGTTACTAAACATTAAATGTAAAATCCTGCATTACCTGATCCAAGAGAGTCAAAAGACAGCAGCTGTTATAGGGACATGTGGTGACCTACCAATTAATAAACAGTGTTCCATCTCTTGGGGGATAAGATACTTCCCCATCTGGTTACTGTATTCTCCCAACAGACAGGTGCAAGGATATGCTCCTGGGGTCATATCACAACTGTACACTCTTGTTTGGTTTCCTCATCTGTCACCTGTCACTCTCCTGGCTGACTTTACTTCCACTTACTTTTAAGACCGAGTTCCCTCATTTTACAAATGAATGATAAATATTTTCAGCACTCCTAACCTCTTAGGCAACAGAAAATCTATCACCGAGTAGGTACTAAATATAATTATAAAGAAGTCATCTTAGAGGCCACATGACTTTAAGATATAGCTCAGCAATTCCTAAAATGACATCTCCATTACTGGTTTTATTTCATTTCAGGTCACCTAAAAATAGTCTGGGATGCAAGAGTTTTAGTTTTCTTCAACTATTCGATATGTCTAAAATAACTATAACCATAGGCAGCAAGCAACATCATATCTTTATCTAGTTTACTGTTCTAGTCTGAGTCAGAGAAAATTATGTAGCCTGAAAATTATGTAGCCAAGACACATAGTTCAGATTGTAATTATGATTATTATTAGCTATAATAATAGATCATTATAGCATCTGCTAGCAGCACCACCAGAACCCTGCCTGGGCCTCATTAATCTGGACCTCACTAATTTGCAATGTGTACTTACTTGACTATAACTAGACCAAAGGCCTCCCCCTTATGATCCCTAAGTTTAATTGTTAATGCAATTAAAAAAATATTTGGTAAAAGCCTGTGTGTCAAACACTGAGATAAGTTCTGGTATAATAATTAAAAGGTCTCTAGGCTACAAAGTTATGCTTACCTGGATTGAAATCTTGTAACTGCTAAGTTCATGTTTATGTGAATTGGGCTAAATCTCTCTTTTTATCATTTGTAAAATGGAATATAATAGCTGAGTTGCTAGACAAAGAAAACTTGTGCTAAGTCTATAACGTAAGCCTGTAATAAGCACTTAACATATCGTAACTATCGTTGTTGATAATGATGAAGATGGATAAGCCAATGAGTATATATTTAACCCAGACAGATAAGGAAATAATTGCTGTATCATAGACTAAAATACTGCAATAGAAATATTTATATAGTGTTGTGGGATCATAAATGAGTTTCCAATTAATTCTACCTGAAGAAGTTAGGAGAGTTGTTATCTGAGCAAGTATCATTTTACTGGTCTTCAAGGATACAAGATGATTCCAGGTATAGTTGAGAACATGGATATTATAAAAAATATAACAACCTGGTACGATTAAAGCTAGGGCTACAATAAAGACAGTATTTTGAATACAGGCAAAAGAAAGAACTTCTGAGCACATTAAGAGCACAAATATTTTTTTAATGTGGTCAAAGAATTTAGAATGCTTTTAAGAACCTTATTAGAGTGATTTTTAAATCCTGTGAACTGGGGTAATTGAATATCTTGTCTATTTATTAAGAGTTCTTTTCAGCCTTGGTAGCACTGCTAGCAATGAATTTGTGCTATTGTTTGCCAATGAAATAAGACAAACATGCTGATTTGAATAGACTCATTAGTTGAGATATGTTATTTCTTTAGAATAAGTTTTTCCTATTAGTTCAAGTTGGTAAAGTTTGACTATTGGTATCATTGTAGAAGACAGATGAGTTATGAGTCGCTTTGAATTTGTCTATTCCATAGCTCAGTTTATTCAGCTCTGAAATGGGGACCATGTTGTTACATCCAATCTTCCTGAAAGAGATGGAAGAGGCTGGCCTGGAGTCATTGTTTATGTTACCATACCCTTGAGAGGAGATTCCATGCTGATATTACTCTTCCTTCTCAAGGACTGATATGCAATTGGTGGTCCTTAATGTGATTTAGAATGAATGGAAGTATTCTGTACTGGAAATAGTATACAGCACTCCATGAATGTAAGTTATCATTATGTTTAAAAATACCACCAAAGTGGCCTTCTTCCTAGCACATTGGAAAAGGAAACTTGCAAATATCCATAAAGGACTGAGATACCTTGGGAATGATTCATTATTTTCCATCAGCATCAAGTTTGTATGCTAGATAGAAAATGGTTATTTCTTTCCACATTTTCTCCTACAATGATTCAGTCTCCAAGGCACAGATGGTTCCATGGCCATCTGCCATTCCAGAGAAGATTGAAGAACTGCATCTTGACTGCTGCTGGTATATGTATGGTCAAAATCAACTATTAAATGATCCCTGACGCCATGGAGTGAGGACAGCTGTCACAGACAAGGGAACTTATAGTCAGAGCCAAATCTCCTCTATAGTTGTAATAAAAGAAAACAACAAAAACCGCAGCAAAATGATACCATATTCACACTTTGGATGAGAGAAACTTGGATGGGAACTACTAAGTGGAAAACACCTTCATTGATTCCTCCTGTACTCTGGGCTCATTTCCACAGTAAGCCTGATGGAAAGCATCCTCAAGTCCGTCTTGAAGATGGGAAGAGGAAGGCGCACAGGGTTCAGGGGTCCTGTTTAAGGTCTTACAAACTGTAACTGGCAGAGCCAATATTAAAATCATTATCTTCTTCCTCCAAGTCCCTTGTTGTTTTCTCTTCAACAGCTTTTCTAAAACATCTTTCTTAGAAATTAAAATTTATATGAGAGGATTGGGGATGTAGCTCAGTGGTAGGGAACTTGCCAAGTGTGCTCAAAGCCCTGAGGATGTCCCCACCCAGAAAAAAAAAAGTTTTATATAAATATTATATAAACATTATCAAGCAATTAGGTTTTTAAATTTTTATTTAGTTGTCAATGGATCTTTTATTTTATTTATTTATATGTGGTGCTGAGTATCAAACCTGGGATCTCACACATGCTAGGCAAGTGCTCTACAACTGAGCCACACATATATAATTGTTTTATATATGTGTGTACATATATGTACATATAGACATATCTGTCTATATGTACATATATGCATACACATGTATGTCTTTTCATACTTATATATGCATATATTTATGAAAAACAATTCCTTGCTAAAATAAATTCGTGAGGGATTTACAGTTTGACAGCCTTAATTAAGATAATATGCAATGAGATGATAAGGATATAGATAGCATGCTCCTCTAATGTTTTTTGAATTATTTTCTTTATTCTGTTTTCAAATCCTGAAATTTAAAACTGCCTAGATTTGTTCATTTATTAACTCATCTATTTGTTTACTCAGAATATTTATTAAATTACTATTATTTAATCTATATTAAAGGATAAAAAGATGGCTAAGATAAGGTTTGTATTAAAAGAAATCGAGTTAATCAGTAAATAAAGAGAAGAAATTCACAATTTACCAGTTATGATGTGAGGATGGTGTTGGGTCCACTCTGATCCCTCCTTCAAGCAGTATATCTGGGTAGGAAACAATGAAACGGGTAATTATCATTGTGTGTAACATGTGCTTTTCATTCATTCCATGAATATTTACGGAGCATTTGCTCTGGGTCAGGCACTGGACTAGACTGTAAGGGTCTCAGTGATCCATGAGTCAAGATGTTTCCTGACTTCATTCTCTGACAGTTAAAATTAACAAAACAAGGGATATTTTGAAGGGATGAAGAGGAGCAGGAATAGAAGACAAGTGTACTTAGAAAGAGGGAGAGGATTCTGGTTGCAATGGTCTTTCTGAAGAGAGGACAAATTCATTCCTAAGAGATGAGACGTAGCTGTTCCAAGTGACATTCGACACGGATTTGCAGTCAAGAGGTAGAGAGAATCTAGTTTATACAATATCAATAAGGTTTTGCTAAGGAATTTGGACTTTCCTTACTGTTCAGTGGGAAACCACTAAAATATTTTTTAGCAGGGAGAAATGACATCTGACTAGTGTTTTCAAAACTCATTTTTGCCTACGGAAACTAGACTGGAGGTTTACAGGAGTTGAAGAGGGAAGTCATTTGGGAGGCAAAGTAGGGTCATTGTGAAAAGAAATGGTTGCTGGGCTAGGACAGCCAAATCAGAAGTGATGGAAAAATAGGTTAACTCAGGATGTGCATTTTAAAAGTAGAGGAAAGATAATTTGTGGAAGGATTATTTAGAGAACCAAGAAAATATAAAGGTACTGAAGGAGAAGGAAATGTCAAAAATGGCTCCCAGGTGAGCATGATGAGGGTGTCATTGACTGAGTTTGGAAAGAAGGCTAAGTTAGTGAAAGTGGAAGTTATATAAGCCTTTAGCTGGAATATCTAAATTTTTTGATGAGTTGAGTGATGAGTTGAGTAATAGTCATTAAAGACATCTTAGTGGACGTAATATTTAATATATATCAGAGTTTACATAGGAGATATCACTTATGCATCTGGTGAAAGTATCCCCGAGATGTAAGGGTGCCCATCTTGTCCTCCTGGAAGAGGTCATGGTTAATGGGGAACAAGATGGCTTAGAATGTCCCCTGAAGCTATAACAAGAGGAAAAATGGGAGACACAGGGATCTGGTAGAGGGTAGGGGTGTGGAGAGGGATAGGCAAAGACTTTGGTATTTTAGACAGGAGTCACATCAAAAAGAACCTTCTAAACCATGCTACTAAGAATGGATATTATCCTAATAGCAATGAGAAGACAATAAAGTTTATTTAGCAAGGGAATGGAAAAATTCATTTAAATTTTTAGTGGAATCATTGTAGATCATTTATGGAAAATGAATTGAAGTGAGCAGAAGGATTCTAAATAATGTGTGTGTTCGAAATGGAGCAGTTTGGGAGATACTGGCCCCTTTTAGAACAACATTTAAGGTAAAGCTTAGTGTAATGGGAAATTAGTGCAATTTTAATGGAAAGACACTTCTGATAGCAGTATTTCAAGCAGGATGAAGGATGAAGACTTGCAGTAGAGAACAAGACACAAGTTATGAATATCTCTGACTTTCCTTTGCCATTTTGCAGATTAGAGAAATCTGTTTAGCTGAACTTCATGGTAGAAGGCCACTGACCCCAAGACTGAATAGAAAGTTTTTAGATCTCAATGACTTCACTTTTGCTCCTTCAGCCTGAAAATTTCCTAAATTACTTTTTCTACATTATCTATTTGGATAAAGGAGAGGGTAGTCTCTAACTTATTTTTCCCACTATGGTTATTTTGGGTGAACATCTTTTTTTTTCTTTTACCTGCCATGGAAACCAGGGGTACTTAACCACTGAGCCACATCCCCAACCCCTTTTAATATTTTATTTTTGGCCTGATCTTGCTATGTTGTATAAGGCCTCACTAAGTAGCTGAGGAATGCTCTGAACTCATGATCCTCCTACCTCAGCCTCCCAAGTTGCTGGTATTAGGAGCGTGTGCCATAGTACCTGGCCTTTGAGTGATTGTCTAAAAGAAGATAAGATAATATTACAAGTTCACAGTGATTTTTATAAGTACACAGTGGCTAAAATCCATGCCAGGTGACCTTCATCCTCCAATATGTCAAGACATGTTCTGGAATATAAATATTTTAGAGGATATTTAATTTTAGAAGATATTTAATTTCACTTTGTACATTCATCATGAAAATGTGAAATCTCCTGTGACCCCTCCTCCCTCAAAGGTAATTAAAGAAGGTTTATTTTAACAAACTAATCAGTTTGCTTCCAAAAATGTCAGCCCTATTGTGTGTCTCCAAGTAGCCCACAGAATAAGTGGGAGTCTTTTCAGGAGTAAGACTGAAGCAAGCTCTCCTCCTCTGGAAAGAGGGCTGCTGGTGATGCTGAGCCAGAGGCAAGAATTGTGAGTACATTTAATGGTGACATACCATTTTTAGACCCAATTATGTAAATTCATCCTGCAATATTGTGAGTGAGGGTTGGGTGAACATCTCTCCCACTCCCACCCACACACATACACACCCTGGGATTTACAGCAATTATGTCAATTGTCCTATTTATGGTACTTGACACATTTAATGTAAGAAAGGGACAATGCATCCTATTACCTCTTATTACAATGCAGCATGGTGATGAATGGTATAATAGTGATGATAATTAAAATGTGTTGTGCATACTTAAACATGAGATTCAAGGTTTGAAGAAGTGCCTATTATCTCAGCTCTTTTTCTTCTAAAGACTCAGTATCTTCCTCTGCTTGTCTGCAATTACTTAAGTGGTTCAGAAAAACACCCATATTACCTGAAGTTGATTCCCCTTTGCATCATTCTTTCTTTCCTTTGCTATTTTTCCTTTGCTATTTGGGACCTCTGAGTGCACCTAAAATTCTCTGTCTTCAGCTCCTGTAGCTGACAATTCTTAAGCAGAGGCCCCTGAACTCTAGCATCTGCCGAAGTCATTAGACTTAAATTGTCATAGAAACACTGGAGAGCAAAGGTAAGTTTCTGAATGTCAATTTGGTTCTGTCTCTTTTAATAGATCTGTTTTTGTTCTGTGACCAAGGTTTCTAAATCATAAATCAGATGCTCCAAGCCTCTACAGAAGTCAAAGCGCTCTGGGTGACTTTCGTTGAATCACTCAACCTTTCTGAATCTTCCTGTCTTCCTCTACAAAATGGGGAGGATCTTAACTTGGGATGATACCACATACAATGTTGTGGTAAAGATAGCAACAAATCAAGAGTACTTTTATGCAATTATACATTACAATACAAAGTATTATAGATACCTTATTAAATAGATTTCTAATGAACACATAAGAAAATTTTGGTACTTTACAATAAACAATGCAAATAGATATAAGGCATTGTTTTACACTTTGAAACTGTGTCATGAATGAAACCAATTCTGTAAATGAAGAAACTAAAATTTACTTTATGAAGTCCAAAGTCATGATGCTATTCAATGGCTAATTAAATTGGAATGTTACTTACATAAAAAATGTCTGGATAAAGACTGTACAAGTGTCTATTTCTACTTTTCTAAGTCTTTTCTATCTTTTGTTTGCCACAAGTCTTCATACTTTCCATGACCATACTTAACCTCAACCAGTTATTTTGCATTCTAACTTATTGAAAAAAAAATGCAAAGAAGAAAAACAGGATTTCCATAAACCCTTAGCTCCCTATTGTCATCTATATGTTTATGTAGGGTTCTTTGATTTCTCCCACCTAAAGTGTGATTTTTTTAAAACCTGATGTTATTCTCCCGTGTTTCGTTCGCTATGTATGCTCCTGGGTACAGCCAACTACTGTTCCAGTGTGCTGGCCCCAGCAATTAAAGACATTTGAAAAAAATATATACCTTCACTCTTTGGTCCTTCCAGTTTATTCTTTTTCTCTACTACCCTTTGCTACAAATTTTTCTAGGTATTGTCTAAGTTATTTAACTCCCTTTGTTTAATCCTTTCTCCTTCTCTCTTAAAGTATTCCTGTCACTCAAGACCACTAAAACTGTTTTCATGAAGGTCAGCAATGGCATTAACATTGCAAAATCCAATCAACTCTCATGAATGGTTTGTTGGTCTGTTTTGTTCAGCGCTACATTCCAAGCTACTAGAGCAAGTCCTAATGTATGTACTGTGATGGGCAAACACTTGGTGAGTGAGTCAATGTATATAATCAGGTGTGACTTCTAATCCAGTTTTCCCAGGTTCTTATCATATGCCATGTGGGTGCTTAAGCCTCCATTTTATCATCTTTGAAATAGGGATAACAACAATGACCTGTTATGTACACTGTATAGAGAAAATAAAACAACACATGTACATGATTGGCAAGTAGAAGATGCTTTGTCGTTACAGCTCTTCTTAAATGGAATATTGGGTGTTATTTGTAGCAAGGCTGATTAGTAAAGTGGGAGATTCATGAGTATGTTTCAGATGCTTAAAAAGTTTGCTTTGAGGATTAAACAACAAATTACATAAGAGTCTTCCTTGTTTGTTTGAGGTTAGAATTTCTTGATGAGGCTGGGACCTCCCAGACATTACTTGAACATATTGAGCAGGCAGGGGTCTCCAAGGTAAGACAATGGGAACTTTGCAGCATCATTATCTTGTGTGATTGCTAAATCTAGAAAAATAAAACTCATTGCCCATTAAGACTTCCTGAGGGTGCAGTGAGAAAGAGAAGCCAGTGATTCATTCCAAATGGGTGATGACTGCTAACTGAGGTTTTGCTCATTTAACCACCTAAAAGGGTATTCTGTCAGCAATTCATGTCATCAATGGCTTCATTGAAATTCCCTGGTCTTTAATTAGTGGAGTTGATGTGGCACCTTTCAGAGGTCAACAAATACAACCAAACCCCTTGACTAGTGATCTTTTCATCTCTAAAGGCAGCATAAAATATCAAAGCTCAGTTTTCTTACATATTAACTTATTTACATCTCCCTTACTTACATTTCCTTGTTGAATATTTCCTGAAGATACTGATGGTCATGATCTATTTATTTAAATAATAATACCTGTATTCTCGTAGAGATGTTAGACTCAGAGTGAAGCTTGGAGATGAGTAAATAAAAACGGTACCTTCAAAGTGTGGGAAGTTTGGGTCCCATTATTTATCCTCCTATATTCGATATTTTTAGGAAGTTTGAAGCAAGGATGACAAAATCAAAAAACAGAATTCTCAACTTCATTATAAGCACTTAGAATATGAACCCATTTTTGGGGGGTTCACCGGGGATTGAAATCAGGGGTACTCAACCACTGAGCCACATCCACAACCCTATTTTGTACTTTATTTAGAGACAGGATCTCACTGAGTTGCTTAGCACCTCAGTGAGAGGTGGCTTTGAACTCATGATCCTCCTGCCTCAGCCTCCCAAGCTGCTGGGTGAACCACTTTTCAATATGAGTTCTTTATAAAGTCTGTTTTTCTCATGTTCACATAAACACATGCATGCACGGTCAAAGCATAAACATCTCCATATCATTTGCATATTTTATGCATGCATTCTAATCTGCTTTTAAGTATGCATAAACATACATATAGACACATGCTAAAACACATATGCTATACTCACTGTCATCCAGAACCTAAAGCATGCACATTCACACTTACGCACACTCATGGATACCCATGGAAGACATGCATTCATGAAAAATGCATACAATTTATACATTTTCATGGTACACTTAAGCATGTATGCACATAAATATAGATACATACATATGTAGTACAAGAAAAAAGCAGTTATAATTAGGTTCTTCTTTTAAGTAGTGCGAGTACTTTAAAACGGAAATTCCATTTACTTATTTATTTTCCCTTCTAGACACATTGATGGACTTGGAATCTGCAACTATGATAGGATTTTATTTTAGACATACCAATATGCTCTCAGGATGTTATCTCATATAATATAATCAATAAATGTTTTGATGTGTGAGAAATGGAATGGATGGGTGAATAAATGAAGGGATATGAGCAAGAGAGTGAATTGCTCTGTATAATGGAGGGCAAAATTCTGATCAGTTCTCTGATCAGCATGTGAGTGAAGAGGTGAGGAAAGAGGAGGTGGGGGAGAATGCAAACAAGATGGACTGAATTTCAGAGTATAGAGAGAATGCAAGTGTTGGCCCTATTCCCATGTGGCTATTAAATGAATAAATCTGTTTAATTGTGGAGTCTACAACCATTGGTTATTTCCTCTTTGTGATATCATGTTTAAAAATGTAACCAACCCCAATCTTGTTATCTATATTTCTTGTCAGCAAGAAAATAGAAAGACACTTATGGAATTCAGTTTATGCCCATGACCAAATGTATTAGTTATCTATTGCTGGGTAAAAAAGTACTCCTTAACCTAGTGACTGAAAGCCATTGTGAGTCATTATTTCTTACAATTTAAATGGTTGGTTGGACTAGTTTTACCTGGGATCGCTCATTCAGTGACACTCAGTTGGGATAGAAGTTTTGAGACTTCCTTACCTCCATGTCTGATAGTGGGTTACAAAGTCTCAGTTGGGCCCTTCAGCTCTTTCTTTTGTCCTTCCATTTTTCAGAATGCTATTCTGGCTTTCTTCCATGGTGGTCTTGGAAAATCTTTCTCAAAGAGCAAATAAAGCAGTCAAAGATGGTCTGAGTCTATGGCTCTGAAACTTCAGCAGTTACCGGATTGTGAATTTATAGAAGTCAAAGCCACTCATGAAGCAAACCCTGATTCAAAGGGTGGAAAAACAGGTTTTATATTCTGATAGGAGGAGATGCAGCTAACTATTGGTCACCTTAAATGTATAGGCTACATTTTCTTTATATCTATACTTGCTTTATGCAGTTTGGGAATTGCCGGAACCTCCAGCACGTGCCTTCTCATTCATCCTTAATGCATGCACGCTTGTCAAGGTGGTTTGATAGAAGTAGAAGACTGTGGCCCACACAGAGTGCTTCCCTCTTCTGAAGGAGGATGGATGCTTAACTGATTCTCTTTGCCATGCTCGTGGTCTGGCAGCCAAGGGATCCAGGTGCGTCCATTGTGAAAGTGGGAATTTGTCACTAGGACAGGTGTCCATTAGAAACTGGACTGAAGCCTTGAACTCATTTGTTATAGCTCCCAAAGGAGCCTTCACTGGTAATGAGTTCAGTGCTCAAGAGGCGAAGGTTAGTCTAAATAAAAGACCTCCTTGACACAGAAGGAACCAACTGGGTAAGTGTGTATGTGTGTGTGTGTGTGTGTGTGTGTGTGTGTGTGTGAGTGTGCAGTCATATATGCTTTGCTGCAGACTGAAATAACTCTAAGAAAAACATATAAATCACTTTAGAAGCTCTTTTACATGTTTATATGCTCTTACACATATGTAACCTGTGCGTACATTTGTTATTTTGCTTTAATTTTCTTGTCATAACTTATATCCTTTAATATTAAGTTTCACATAGATCTCCCTCTTTTGAAGTTCTATTGTGAAATATAGGAACTTATTTTGAGATACTCATAGCCTGCTTCTCTGTTATTTTCCTGTCTAGGTATCTCCCCCTGCCCACCCGTCCATCCCCAGTGTAGGAAGGTGCTCTTCATCCACTCCTCCTCTTCACTGCTGTCATGATCCTGTGGGCACTAACTGAGCAGCACCATAAGCTAAATACTTTACAGACACGAGGTCTAGTGCTCAGAAAACACTAGAGAGATAGCTTTTGTCTAAATACATTTAATGAAGGAAAAAAAACTAAGTCTGAAAAAAAATTACCAACTTGCCCAAAGTTCTGTCACTAGTAGATAGAGGACACATGTCAAAGTGATCATCCTATGTCCCACTATAGCTAGCCTGTATCCCATCATACCTAGGCAGGAGTGTAAGAAGCAGACATTGATGTATATATTTATATTCTTTATATGCACATGTATGTTAGAATGAATGGCCATGTATGTATACACTGTTACTCTCCCTGAGAGATCATCATAAAACATCTAATTTTATCTATTTTAGCTCATATGAAAATGCTTCATGGGTTTATATAAGGAGCTTGAGCATCAGTAGACTTTGGTACCCATGTGCTGTCTTGTAATTGATCCCCTACAAATAAGAATGAACAACTGAATGTTCATTTAACCTGATAAAAGAAACTGTGAAAGTCCATATGTAAAAAAAATTGGCACATTTCAGAAAGTTCAGATAAAGAAAGCAAAGGCCGTGAAGTTATCATTTATGTAAAGTTATAAAACAAAATAATTCTGTATTTTTTGCAGACACTCAAAAGGAAAACAGAAGTGAGGTTCCAGTCTATATTTAAAAATAGATCTGAAGCAAACATGTAAAATGTAAAGATTGTGGATAATGTGTAACATATTACGTTTAATTTTATGATGATTTAAAATAATTGCTAATTTAAGATTTCCATCATTGAAGGTAAAAAGTAGTCTAGATTTAAGACAAAGAAATGAAATTCTTAATACAACTACATTTTATCATTACATGGCCTCATATCACAGGTGTACTACAATCATCATACCACATCTTGCTGGTCATTTCCCTACTACTGGGAGTGTCTGCCATTTTTCCATGGGTTATCCTATTAAGAACAGAATGATATGGGCTCAAAGACAGGAGGGCAGAGTAATTATGAGTTCAACAGACCTGCCTTGAATCCTATTGATTTCAGGAAAGATACTTGTCCAACCTAGGGTTAAACATTTTATTGAGAAGATAGATATGACAATATTGAGCTGTTGGTATTGCTTTAAGTATTAATCATGAATTCATGCTTAAGAAAAATATTATTAAGCACACAGTATATAGCAGGTACATTATGTCCTGAGTGCAATGAGTAAACAGGAAACTAAAATAGAGTCCCCATCACAGAGTACTTAATTTCTGGTGGAGGAATATGATATAATTATTAATATATTATCAGTAGAATAAGTCTTTATGAGCAAGCCTCTGTTTTTGTTATTTTCAGGTCACATCTTACCTTACTTATTTTTTCTTTCTTTATTTTTTTATTTAATTTTTTGATTCATTGAGCACAAATGGAGTACAGCAATTGTTTTTCTGGTTGTACACAAAGTAGAGTCACACCATCTGTGCATTCATACATGTACACAGGGCAATGATGTCTGTCACACATTACTGCTTACTTATTCTTTAGATGTTAATTCTTCCTCAGAGAAGTTCATTTGAAAATTTCAAATTGATCAAATCTCTTCTGTAAGATTCTTTCTTTCCAATTTTTAAAAGTTAAGCAGTTTTATTAGTGAATAAGTATACATAATGGTTGGATTTATTATATCATATTTGTAAATGCATATAGCATAATTTTATCCATCTCATTCCCCAGGACTTTCCTTTTCTTATATTTCTCCCTCTCCAGATCTTCTTTACCACACACAAAAAACCCCACATTAAGTTAATAATAATAATAATAATAATAATACAAGGGAACTCAATAGAGAAGAACAAATGAATTAAAGTAAGGTTCTTTATTTTCTGATTACATATTCATTTACATATTCATAAACACAGGCCACATGTACCATGTATGGAAAGAAACCATCACTATTTCTGTTTGCATTGCATTATGGCTGGACTGTGAGGCACCTAGGACAATAGAAATTAATGAGATGAGTTTTTATTATGGAAACAAACTTCCCCATTTTCTTCTCTTGTCTTAAGAATATTCCATTTCAATACACCATAGAATTGAATTCTGTGAATTTTCATTAATTCCCTCAATTCAACCCAGCAACCAGGCAAAAACAAATGGTGAAACACCAGCAAAGATGGACTTAGATTATTTTTAAATAGTACCAAAAAAGAACTTGAATACATCTAGAGAAGATTTCATGATCAATTTGTTTTATTCAAATAAAGACCTGTAGACTGAAATGATCTCCCGGCTATTCTATGAAGAAACTCTTTAAACAATTAGTGATTTATGATGTGTGAGAGATGTTGAACTGACTTTTGTCCAGCATATAGAGAAGGTTATCCCAGCTCTGGTCACTACTGCGAGAGAGAAAAGGATTTCCATCAACAATCACATACACACTTGCATCTCATTGTGATTGACATACATGGTTTCCATGAGGAAGAAATAGAGCTTAAACAAGTGGGAAGAATGAGAACTTTGTAATTAATATTATGATTATGAATGGTCTGTATAGAGTTTCCATCACTGGGTTTCTGAATTTGGCTTGGGCATTCGAGATGAGAGGGATATGTCATGGCATTTGTTTATAAATGTATATATAAATTTCATGCCTGAGTTTTGTCTATTTGCCTGGGTTCTGAGGATATGCACAACTTCATGAACACACTATGCTACCTCTGTGTACAGATATTATATAAGTATATTCATATAAATATGGTAAATTTAAGAATGAACTTATGAATGTGTGTAGTTGAGTCTGGCTAATATTTGATTTTTCATTTTGACTTTCAAAGAATGAGAAATTAGGGGAGCACACACAAGAATAGATGTCTATCCAACCACTTCCACTTTCTATTAAGACAGTTCTTTTATATTATAAATATTTGAGGCTATTTTTAACAGCAGCCCATAATAAACAAACAAATTTTAGCTTGCTACTTTATTTTCTGTTGTTTGTGGACCTTCAAAAAATAAAATGTAGGATTTGAGAGAAAAGTGCTGTTACTTGAATAGTCTCATAATCTTACTTTCTAGCTCTGTGCACATTTGCAGAATAAAAAGAGCTTGAGCTATATTCTTTTACATTATTGATTAGAATGTATTTTTTAATTAAAGGAAAACAAACGTGTTTCTATTGTGACATGGGAAATAAAACACAATGGCACAGTCACTGAGACAGAATGTTAAACACCAGAAAGTGATGGACTCATACCACTCTGTGCCCATTGGTCCTGCTCAGCAGAATGCAAATCAGGAAGCTACTTAATCTAAAGCATTGCTCTTAATTTTATATCTAGATACGTGTGCCTTTACAGCTCCAGATGCATTTGCAAAATTAAAAGCATAATTTATCTCCAAAAAGCAATAATCCATCAGTCTAGTGATTTAGTCTTGATGAAAAACTGGCCCTAAACAAATATTCATTCACTGCTGGTTCTGGTCTTAGGAACAGCAGTGGGACAATGAGCTCCATTATCCACCCTGGGTTATAGAGATGTAAGGCAGTTTTCTCTTCTTCTTACAAATCAAGGTAACTGAGCCAGACTGATCCTTTCCTCCATCCTTCACGTCACATCATCAGCCAAATAATAAAAAATATATGAACTACCAAGAAAAGTAGTGAAAATCCTGTCACTGGAAGCCCCATTAGGAAGGGCAGACATTTTCCTCCAAGTGACTAATAGCCAGATAGTGCCTTTTTATGCTGTGAACACCCAAATGGAAATTCAAGTCATCAATGAATTTTAGTTGAAGTAGCACCTACCAGGAGTTCTACAAATAGACTGTAGAACTCGGTGCATCACCAAGAATAGATGGGAATGTTAGTCCTATAAAGAGGAGTGTCAATATCTAAATCAGAGGGCCACAGATGCAAGACCAGAACTGGGAGCAAAAAATGCTTAACAGGGAGGAGGTTACTGCAGAAATTGTGGAATGTCCCCTTCACTGAACCTTTTTAATCTCCCTCATCTTCACTGCAGTCCTTCTCCAGGTACCATGATGTACCATGATTGTATATTTTTTTCACTCATACGTACAGCATAGGGTTTATTGAAATATATTGCATGTGTTTGTTGATTTATTTTACTGGTATTTTATAGTTATACAGATTCTTAGCAATCTCTGAGAAAAGACACTAAAATGTATTTACCCGATGCATTGAAACAAGTTGAGAAACAGTCCTACTTGGAAAGTAGATTTACTGATTCATGTGAGCTAGTTCTTCTATGACAACAGGAAGCCATCTAACAGTGAATGTGGTTATGAATTGGAGACAATGGGCAGGTGATTATGCATTATAGAATTATGGATGAGGGTTGTACTATGTACTAACTCTGAAGATTTTTTATGACTGAGACATTAATAATATTGGGTGAGAATCAATTCAGGTTAAAATGATCACAGCAGTTGCCTTAGGACCATAGGATAATCTTCATCTAATATAAAAAGAGCTGACTTTATTGATGTTAGGATATTATTTTTAAAATAAAATTTTATGAAAATCAATGCCAATGGTGCACTCCCAGAGTTGATGAACCAACAGGGGAACAGATTATTGAGACTATTTTATTAGTTTGACCTTCTCTCCCTCTTTATTCTCTACTTTAGTTGCCACTGTTTTATGTTAACACCAGTCTGTTTCTTTCCTTAGTGGCACATAGGTTTCCACACTTCACAAAGTTGTGTCATCTAATGGGCAATCAGAAGTGGAAGTTTTTGTAGCCAACTTGATTGGCAGCAAAAATTTTATTGCAGCAAATTTCTAATAGTAAAAGGAGACACACCTTGACCTACTTGGGAGAGTATCTATAGATGCTTCAGTTTTGGGAAGGATGTCTTGCATCTATTATATCTTGCTGAAAACTGATTGCTATCTAGAGAATGTATCATTTAAGCACTCATCTCCTTTCAGACTTTGTCGTTGCTCATGTTTTGTTCCTATTCAAGGCATATAGGTTATGTTTTGTATTTAATCAATACTCAACACTAAATTCTGGGTTTTCCTCCAGTTATCTCAAAATCGGTTTATTTCATTTTTTCAAAGATGCCCCCTACACCCCCACGCACACATGTATTTCAGGCCTTCTGCAAGCAATAGACTGGTCTAAGCACAGTGAGGCAGACTTGAAAGCCGAATAAAAGCAATGGAACTGGCAAATTCTGAAAGCGAGCGGGGCCAGAAGTCATGTCCAGGAAGGTCATCCAAGAGAGAAAGAAAGGCAAGCTGACAAAGCACAGTCAGTGAACATCACCAGCAGAGATATGTGCTCAAGTGGGGATATTTGTGGGAAATGCAGGCAGAGAATGGGATTGAAGCTCAGATGTCAAATCAAGGTCTGCCTTGACCACAAAATATAATGTTCATTTTTATTTATCCAAATGGAAAGATAATCATAATTTGATGGGGTGTGTGATTAAGCATGTGTGTATGACCTATTATAACTTGGAACTGAAATGCTACTTGCTTCATGGCATTCAGCTGGACAGAACATGTGGTCTGAAATTTTGACCTGGTGTTTATAAGGATCCATTTTTTACCATGGGTGTACAGAATGGGCATATATCATGCCCCTACCACACTCCAGGGCCTATCATCATTTGTAACCAGCTAGCTGAAAAGGCAAAAAGCATGGAGAAGTTTATCCTGCTAATGAAAAGACTAAGAATATCCATAGCACATGTCAGTTTTGCTTCCATTCTATTTATAATAACTAGTCATATGATTAAACTCAAATGCAAGGGGTCCAAGGGAATGTAAAACATTACTGAACCGTTGTCTCCAAGGATGGTTCTGTACTCTAGTAAAGTAAAGAATGGTTACATAGAGGTATCAGGTCTTAAGGCCTAGAACCTGCAAATTTTACCTTAAAAGGAAAATGAGTCTTTGAAAAAGTTATTAACTTAATATCTGCAAAGGCATGCCGAAAATTTACCCACATCTACATAGGCCTTATAGAGAGAGGCATAGATAAATAAACAAATGGAATAATATCAAAGTAGAAGCTTCTGTACAGCCAGAGTCATGACTTAGAGAGACAGTCTACAGGATGGAAGTGAGTACATCTTGGTAGAGGCAAATTCTGCAGGGTGTAGTGATGCATGCCTATAATCCCAGTGACTTGGGAGGTTGAGGCAGGAGGATTGCAAGTTTGGGGCAGCCTCATCAATTTAGCAAGACCATAAGTAACTAAGTGATATCCTGCCTCAAAATAAAAAATAAAAAAGGGCTAGGTATATGGCAGAGAGGCCAAGTACCCTTAGGTTTAATCTTCAGTACCCCCCCCTCAAGAGGCAAATACCCCAATATATAAATCAAGCACCCAAATAAGAAAACAAATAACCTACCTTTAAAAGGGAAAAAGATCTGAAGAGATAATTCTCAAAGGAAGACGTAACTGTCCAACAGGTATATAAAAAAATACTCAAAATTACTAATCACAAGGTAAATGAGGATGAAGACCATCATGAGGCATCATCCCACTCCAGTTAGAATGGCTATTGTCAGACAAAAGAGAACATGCTGGTGAGAATGTGAAGAAAAGTGAACCCTAACATACTATTGGTGGGAATGTAAATCTGTACAATGATTATGGAAAACAATATACAGTGTCCCCAAAAGTAAATAAAATAAAATAAAGCTGCCATATGACCTCGTAGTCCAACTATTGGGTGATAACTAAAGGACGATGTGAAATTGGTACGTTGAGGAGTTATCTACGTCTTATGTTCGTTAAGCGTTATTCACAGTAGCCAAGACATGCAATCAACCTAAGTATCCATCAACAAATGAATGGATAGAGACATGTGATACACACATTTTTACATGCACACACACACACACACCCTCACAGTATAATACTGTTCGGTATTGAAAACAAGAATATCTTTTGTTGTCACCAGAACTACATGATTGTAGATGTAGGACCAAAAGAAAATAAGCAAAAGAATGTATACGCAAAGCAAAAATGTCCATACACTAAGAGTGCAATAACCTCTTTGTACACATATTAAGTCTCAGGACCCAATATCATTGTCCAGTTATTCCAGGTAGGGTCTAGAAGTAACGGTGACTAAATGTCCACATTCCCAGGCAAGGTCTGAGACACGCCTGAGTTGTCCTTCCTTCTTGGCCTCCTGACTCCACCTTTTAAAGCACTTTCAATGCTGCTTTTATGATGCTTTTTCTTTTATTTTCACAGCCCACATTTGAAATAGACTATATTTGGGGTCCCCCCCGCCCCGCCGAAATTAGGAGGATACAGTTGGCTGATCCCCAGGAAGTCCACCTCCTTTTGATGTGATGAGGGAACTCCAGGAACGCAGAAGGAGGCAAAGCCTGTAAAAATTCCTTTGGGCCACAAAGACTCCAAAGGAGGTGAAGCCTGTGAAATTTCTGTTTTGTCCTGATGGGCTCATGTCCCCTTTTAAAAGCTCTCCTGCTCCCAGAGCTTTTCAGAGATGAAACTTTTGAAACAATTAAGTTTCTTCCATCTTCCTTCAAAGTTACCTTTGAATAAAACCTATTTTCCTCCAATTTGACTCTGGATATTCCTGGAGCAGGGAGTGTCAGGGCCCAGCCTCTAGTGTCCCAGGTGGTGTCAGAGCTGCCCTATAACACATTTGATGCTATATTCTATCCTGCTGCATAACCTAGTCACCTAGGTAAATATCAGAAGCCACCAGCAGCCTGAAGAGACAAGAAATAGACTCCCCTTTAGAGACTCTGGAGAGAGCATGGGGCTGACAGCCCCTTGACTTGAGGCCAGTAGAACTGATTTTAGACTTCTGTCCTCCAGAACTAGGTGGAAATAAATTTCTCTGGTGGTAATTTGTAACAACATGCACAGGAAACGAATCTGTGCTCTATGTAAGAGGAGAACAAATTTGGTTGGACATTTAGCTAGATATGCTATAAAAATATCCACCCCTCCCTCATCAGATCACTGCAGGATTAAATGAAGTAATTCATGTAAAGAACATAGCATAGTAAAGAATTCAATTTTCAGATGACTTGTTAAATGCAAATAAAGGCCTAAAGTTTGCAAGTGATTTAAATATAAATAAGAGTGGCTGATCATACAGTCACTTGTATTCTGTATTTCTTGGATATAGGAGGAAAGAGTGGAATTACAGTATTCTGTAATTGGCCAAATGCCCACGAGAGCCTGTAGCAAATGTTTATGCCATCAGTAATGGGTGGCGAAGAGAGAGGAGGGAAAGCTTTGAGAATTGCTGATCTAAATGGAATACGTGCAAGTACATACAAATCAAATAAGCCACTAACAGTGGCTTTAAAGCACTTTAGGAGCTTTAAGGTGTTAGATTTCTTCTTCCGACTCCTTGTTTTCCTCTTCTCCTTTTCTTCCTTTGCAAGAAACACATTATTTGTCCATGAAGACATAGGCAGCTCAAGAGAATGACAGAAGGTATAGGCATTTCTGTAGGGGAAGGTGAGAGGTTGAAATTCCCTTCAATTACCTCTGTTCTCCATTTGCTGTTCTAATGGCAAACTAGGGAATGAATTGAAAGCAATACTCTTAGGAGAAGATCTGTGTTATGTGTGCATTGCGGTCACTTCATCTTTTCACATGTGGACATTCACGAGTCAGTTATAATTTACTCAAGTAGTTAAATGTACTCTTCCTCAGAAAAACTCTAACAATGTTTACCTCAATAATATATGCATTTTTAAAAAATCAGCTCAACTTTCTTTTGCACCAGTAACGTGTATACATGATTAGTGACTGAATTCTGTAACATTTGTCAGGGGACTTTGACTCTGATAGTGTGATGCTTTTAGCTCCTTTGTCCCCTTTTTATTCTCAGAAGTTTTTGCATTCTGTGTGCCTATACTTATTTACCTAATCTACCTAAACACACGTACCGATATGAAAATATATGCCACATATATCACTAAACTGCATTTTAATAGGAGAAACTAAAAATGTCAAAATTATTCTACATTTATGACGATGAGACTTCCCTATCTCACCAGAAATTTAAATTTTAAATTAGCAATGGTGATCGTAATGTACATGTAATATTAGTTGTTAATCCTGCAGTATGAATCAGGTACTAAGATAAGCATTTTAGCTGCTTTTATCTCTTTTTTAAATTTTCTCAAGTCTGTGAGATAGCTTTTGTTAATACCGTTCTAAAATGGAAGTAAATACACAGAGAGCACAAGTGGTTTGATCAGACAGCTGGAAACAGCAGTCCACTGCTACAACCTCAGGACTTCCTGATGCCAGAGCCCATGTTCTTCACAATTTGTTTTGGTTTAGATGTGAGGTGCCCCCAAAGTCTCATGTGTGAGACAAAACCAGAATGTTCAGAGGTGAACTGATTGGGTTATGAGAACCTTAACCTAATCCATGCATTAATTCACTTGGATGGATTAATTGGGTGGTAACTGAAGGCAGTGAAGGTGTGGTTATAGGATGTGAGTCACTGGGGACCTGCCTTTGGGGTATAGATTTTTTCCATTCTAAGCAGAGCAGTTTCTCTTTCTGGTTCCTGATGGCCACACCCTGAGCTGCTTTCCTCCTCCACACCATTCCACCATGATAGGCTGCCTAGCTTCAGACACAGAGCATTGAAGTTGGCCATCTGTGGACTAAGACCTCTGAAACTGTGACCCCCCCACAAAACTTTTCCTCCCCTACAATTGTCTGGTCTTTTGTTCACAGTGCTGAAAAAGATGACTAAAATACCATTTATATATAACAAACCACTTTACATTTTTGTTGAAAAATGTGGTACCTGGGGAGAGGGGTGTTACAGGTCTCATTTAAAGCCATGGAAATTTTCAGAGAAAGTTCCCCAGCGACATTTCAGGTTGGAAAAGTTCTGAATGTTTTATTTTCACAACATACTGAATTTTTTGTATGTTACATTTTATTAAAAATTCAACAACTCTTCTTATGCATGTCTGATGTGAACATTTTAGTTTAGTTTCATGTCATCTTTTCATTTTATTTTTCATTTTATTGACTTATAATTGACAAACATATGTTTTTAAAGTGTACAAAATGTAATGTTGCTATAATTAGTTATATATGAATGATGAGTGGTCAAGTTATTTAGCATATCTATCACCTAACATATTTACCATATTTTTATATGAATTTGTGTGTGTTAGAACACTTAAGATCTGTTCTCTTAGCAAATTCCAAGTGTGTAATGCAAAATGTTTAACTATAGTTGTCATACTATGAATTAGGTCTTCAGAACTTGTTCCTCTTGTATAAATAAAAAATTGAAGCCTTTGACTAGCATCTCCTCATTTCTCCCTCCCCTTCTCCCCACAGAAACCATCATTCTACTTTCTGCTTCTGTGAGTTTGACTGTTTTAGATTCCTCGTGTAAGTGAGATAATGCAGTATTTCCCTTTATCTGTCTAGCTCATTTCCAGGTATCATCATGTCTTCCAGGTTCATTCATGTTGTCCCAAATAGCAAAAAAAAAAAAAAAAAAAAAGAATTCCAGATACCATGTGACCTATTATTGAATAAAACAAACAGAGCTTTCTCCAATAACACACTTGTGTGCCCCTAAGTTTGGAGATTTTTTCGTTGAGAAATGTGAATTACATTACTGTAAATAGAAGTGATTTGTTCCAAAAATGCATCATTACACACACACACCCACACACACCCCCAAATTTTTAAGTAAAAATTGATCATTTCTGAGTCCTGGAAACCCCACCACTAGTGTGTTCCAAATGCCTAACATATTGTATTTTTACTTGGTTGCAAGCTGACTGAATGGTCACATTTGTTAAGCCCTTGCCTTAGGGCAGTATATCCCAGGCAATCAAACAGGAGTTCTGTTGTTCATATCTTTTGATTTTATTGCTCTCAAGGAATCTCTCTCACAAACACAAAAGATCATAAAGGTTAACTGAGCCCACCCATCAGCAGTTCCATGACTCTTCCTCTGATGTTCTCCATAAAATATGCTTTATTTCTGTTTCCATTCATTCACTCACACATAATAATCATCTAATGCAGATTGCAATTTGGAAGATTCATTAGCTATTTTTCAAAACTTTCACAGTGTATCAAAAGACTGACCAGGGCTCAAACCCAAGCTTCACTGCTTCCTACCAGCCTGATCTAAGACAAATTGGTTACCCTTTGGATCCACTGTTACTTTATTTTCCTTTGGGGAATAAAATTATTTGTCATTAAGTTGACTCACAATAAATAAAGATTATTGCACTAATCCTTATTGGAATTTTCTCTGATAGAATAACTTTGCTTAAATGTCTTCATTTTTTTACAGGTACAGAGCTTCAGGGAAGATTAACTAAATTAAAATGTAACAATGATGTTTGGCACAAAGTGAACATTTAATGAGTTATTTTAATGTATTATTATTAAAAGTAAGCAAAACTCACATTTATGTGAACATCATTAATGTTTTAAAATAAAGAACACCTCAACTGGGATAAAGTTAGTTAAGAAAAACTTCTGAAAGGAAATTTGAACTAAATCACTCAGAAATTTAAAAGGGGATAAGCTTTTGTTCAATATGTCAAGAATATATGGAGCTAGAAAAGCCTGCCTAAACATAGATGTGAATGATTCCAAAATATGATGAAGTTAGTCACAATTCAGAAGCAATTTTTCCTGCACTCTTACAATTTATATTCCTTTCCCCCTGCTTTTCCATCATGGGACTTAGTGGGAGACAATCCTTCATGTAGTTCCAGTCACCTGTCAACTCTGATGTATGATTTTTTCCATTTCGGTTTTGAGTTATTGATGGGCAAAAGATTTCCTGAACATTTTCAACTTGAAAAGGGATTGTTAGCTATTCTCTCGCAATTCAGAAAAATTGTTTTAGGATTTGTGTATGTGTGTGTACTTATGTGATGGTTGTGTACATGTTTTGACAGGTAAACTTGAAAAATTTTACAAAGGCATTCTTAGTCCTAAATATTGTTGTTGGATCTGTATTGCATACACAGGCACATTTCTACTTTCCTGTATATTCAAACATATACATCCTTTCTTCCTAAGAACTCCAAGTGAATTTCAGTATATTTCTATCTCAACTTTGTGCTTAGCACAGTGCCTTGTGCATGAAAGAAAGTAAATACTTGTTAAACAACAAGTGACGAATGAGACACATTCACAAGTGACTAACTGGACACATGTTGCTTGAGATACTGAAAAAAAAAGATAGAATACTTGGATAAATCCTTTTGAGTCCATTGTCTACAATGCGTCTAGCAACATTAAAAATACTGTAGGCAGGGGTTCTGGATACATGTATTTCAGTACTGACACTTGTTCTATATTGGTTGGGGAAGGAAGGTGAGTTAAGTTTGTTGATTTGCAGGACAAATTTGAGGCAGAAGAGTAGGATAAGTTCAAGATTTACTAATATGCTGGAGATATTACAAAGAATGAAATTAGAGAATGGCCAAAATCGACAGATACAATGGGATGCACATGAGATTAGATTTAGAAAGTGTAAGTCTCAATCACTGACATTTTTTGTATAAGCTGCTTTGGTGCAATTAAGATGTCATTATTTTACCTGTAAAAGTATAGGAATTTAAACTTCAAAATTTGCCTTCAGCAAGACTTTTTCCTATCTCCCTTTTTTATCAGTGTAACTGAAATATTAAAACTGTTGCTTTGCTTGTCCTTAATTGCATTGTATCCTTCCCAAAGGTTTATGCCTAAAAACAGCCACTATTTTCTTCTCTTCCATATTCCTGCAGGATTACTGGGCTCAGCCTGGCAGTTCTTCTGCTCCACATAACATTGGCTGGTGCTGCAGTCATACAGGACCTGAGCTGTGTTGAAACTACAAGATGCTTTATTCATGGCTGAAGGTTGACACTGGCTCTTGCCAAGAAGCTCAGTAAGGACTGTCAATCAGAATACGGACACATAGCTGTTCTTATGGCTTCACTTCTCAAAGAATGACAGCTATGTATTAAGAAGGAGCATCCCAAATATTAGTCTAAAACAGGGTGGAAGTGAAAGCTGCCAATTGCCTCTGGGCTAGACCTGGCACACAGCCACTTCTACACATTCTATCAGTTGGGGAGTCAATTATAGGATAAGCCAGGTTCAAGAAGATGAAGAAGAAACATTTCACCTCTAACTAGAGAAAAAGTCAAAGAAGTTGCACACATCTTTAACTCACCCATATTTTGCCCATTGACTGTAAATTACTTATATTCATTTCACTTGCAAAATTCACTCCATTTTATCCCCAGACCTCCAAAAATCTCAACTTCTTACCTGATACAACTCCAAGAGAAAGACTTCATTGTCTAAATGAGGTCCACATTACAAATTAGATATCCTGGCTGTAGTTACTTTCAATATGAACTAAGGACACTAATATGATCCCGGTTTACTCAGCATACAATAGCAAAATAGTGCCAGGAGGACCACAATTCACTTCCTCAATCCAGAGTTCTGCAAGAAAATTTAATCAAACATTCTCTAGATATGTTTTCTCTAGGAGAACTTTTGATTGGTGACATTTTCATTTCTATGTGAATACTCCTAACATGACTGATTTTAATCATCAATGTGCTGTCAACTAGCTTGCAGAGTTGCTGAAGAATCATCAAATGTCTTGCACATTATTCTCTTATCCAACAAAGGTAGTTGGGAAACATGAACCATATCAGTGGTACATAGCAATTATGAAACCAAGCTTCATACATGTTGGCATTTATTTATTTGTTTGTTTGTTCATTATATTGGTAATTTATTAGAGTTATGTTCCTTGGGAGTGGTTCTCCATGTCTCTTGGATGTACTCTGAGTTCCAGGTTCCTCCCTTTATGACTTTATTCCTTTTCCACAAGAAATGACCCTGTTTGCATCTAATTAGCATGTTCAGCCTTTCTTTTGCACGTAGGAAGTTGGAGATCCAGAAATTTCTTTTCATTTGACACCATCTCTATTCCTTTACTTCCATATTTATTAAATTTCTTAAAAACTTACATGAGTTTCCTATGTATCAATTTAAAGTTCACTCCATAAGTCAAAGTCTGTGTTAACCTATTAACCAAACTGTGGATCCACCGATTCTTCTGAAACTGGTTTTTCCTTAACTTGGGATGTCAATCAGAGTGCTATGGAACTCCCTTAAGCTTCCTTGAACCTTTATTTTCTAGCTGAGTTGGTCCAAAATAAATGCCCTTCAGAGAATTAGCCTTATCCCATGGCTGTCAGGCACTGCCTTAAGTCTAAGATCCTAAGAAAACTTTTAACAGATGCACCCTTGAAACTTCACTTTAGACAGGGTTTCTCTGGTGGTGCTCTGGATTTGATCATTACTCAAATAGTCTTCTGCTGAAAATGGCTAGGGAGAAAAATCCTTTTTGGAAGTCAACAAATCCTAATTAAAAAATATTTCTCTAGATTCTACATGAAAACTGAAAAAGCTCTCTTTTAATTCATTGTTCTTCCTATCTTCATTGTTCTTCCTGTCTGGACATCACCATTAGTTAAAATAAATTAGTGGCACTTTTAGCATTATTCCTGTAAATCTTCTCCTTTTATTATCTTTTATGATTGCTTGAGTTGTATCAGTTCATCTGAACGGTTTCCCATGTGACGATGACTGGGATTTTAGTCTTCTAGGATCTTTATTTCACTACAACGACAGTGATGGTTCACTCAAATGGCTGACAACTAATTCTGGTGACTGGTAGGGCACTAGGTTGAACTGTTTGTTAACACATGGCTAATCTCTGTGACTTGGACTTCTCAAACCATAGCAGCTGAGTTCCAAGAAAAGGTGTTCCAAGAAAGAAGAAGGAACCATTTTCTGTTTTGAAATGAGTGTCTGGAATTGATAATAACATAACATCTTCCTCTTTCTAGTGATAAGTAGTCACAGGACCATGGAAGCATGAAAAAGAAGACAAGGCCATCTTCAATCTACCAAAGAAATCTCTCATTTCTTGGGACAAAATATATTGAGCAATCAAAAATAATAATTTCGTTTTCATCATTGTTGATAAGTTTTTTTTATAATTTGCCTATCTTGTTCTTCCTCACTTCTTTAATTTGTATAGCCACCAACATGAGAAAACTGCTCACTTTGAATAGTGATTATAATTAATATTATCTTTGATTATAGAGTTTCAATGTTGGATATCATCAATTCCATTCTCTTTTCAATTCCTACTGTCACTCCTACAGTTAGCCTTCATTTCTGCAAAGGAAAGAATATCTGACTCAGGATATCTATATGCTAGGCCTGGCTCAGCTGTTTTCTAAATGACCTTGGAACAAACAGTAAGCTTTCATCAATTTTCTCATTTATGATGTGTTGATAGAAATGAAACAAAATAATGTTACATTATAATGAGATAGGTTATGCGAAAGTGCTTTTTAAAGTGTGTTATGTTTATGTAAAAAATGATGGTCTACTCACTAGGAACCCCTCATCTGAACCCTCTGCAGGGACAGCTTGTGCTTACATGGAATGTTACTTTGGCTGGTTGGAGCCAGCAGCTGACACTGGCTGTATTGTTGAGAAAGAGGCCCCTGTCCACAGCCACTGTGTGTACTGTCGCCTTTAGGAAGAAGGCCGTACACCAGTGGGGTCCCCATCTGTTTCAGGCAGCCAGCCAGCCAGCTCCAACCTGTCAACCAACCACCTCCTAGCCCAGTTGGTTTCTTCACATTGCATCCCAAACCCCAGTAATTTCAATCTGTTTTGTTGATTGTTTGGATACTTGATCTATAGGATGCCAAATCATCACTTTGACTAATTTGGGTAATGCATTCGCCAGATGTTTTGGAGCTGTATAGACATGTGGTTCATATAGACAGAATTGTGTGCACCCTGGGATCTTTGAGATGATGACAAAAGCTTTTTGTAACACATGCCACTTTTGCTTCAAAATCTTAACAATCCCACCACAACTGCCGGAGTTTGAAGAATAGAGTTAATACTGTGCATGGGAAGAATGTATTAGTTCCCAACTTAGAAATACCACACTTCTGTCCCATATTTTCTTTTTTTTCCTAAACTAGTCACTGTACTGAAATTCTACACTTTTCCATGCTTTGGAAATTGGAAGCCAGAACAAAATTGCCAATTAATTGCAAGATGGAAATCATCATTAGTTGGCAATATAATTGAACAAATTGATTATTAGGTAATCAATTGATTTCTAATTCAGTCTCAATCTCAGAAGAATAGAACAGAAGACAGATGGTATTTAAATGAGGTAAAAGAACATAAAGTTTTTACTTTTCTGACAGGGAGGATGAGGACATTAGACACTATGCAAAAGAAGGTACTACTTTGGGTCCTGAGGCAGTGGTAGGAATTGCAATGATTACAAAACCCCACTATTGAGTACTTTTTATGTTTGGGTTACCATATTGAGGGTTTCAGAAGCATCCTTTAAATTAGGCTTCCCAATAATAATGCAAAAGAAGTATCATCAAGCCCATTTTATAGATAAGGATAACAAGTCTGAAAAAGTCAAAGTGATTTTCCCAGCATCAGAGTAATGGGGAACAAGAGAACTAGATTTAAAATCTTGCTTTTTATGACTCTCAGTATCATATTCTTAATTATTTACTTACTGAACAAATAATAAGTTAGCACCTACAACATGAAGGTTCTTCTCCAAGAATGGGAAATAGTAAGTCATAAGTTCTCTGATTTCACAAGATTTATATTCTAATCTAAGGGAGATGGTAAATAAAAAATAAACAAATACATAATTTAAGGTAATGATAAGTGCTATGAAGAAAATAAATAAGAAGGTGTGAAAGACGGGAAGTAATGGATAACTTTAGATTGGATTGTGGTGGGTACCACAGAGATGTGAGGGAAAGAAAAACACAGACTTGCAACACCTGTGGGGAAAGGATTCTAGTTAGAGGGAAGGGTTAGCACACAGGCCATAGAGCTGCAAAGACATCAGACTGCTTAGGAGACAGAAGGTGTGGGTAGAACATAAGGAACGCAGAGTGTAAGACATGCTACATGGATAATGCATATTATAGGTCAACAGTAGAAGCAGTGAGATCAATAAGGAGAGTTGAAATAATTCCAAGAAATGATGATGACTTGAACTTGAGCAATGACAGTGGAGAAGGGAGGGACTGAATTCTGATGCTGATGTGGATGTTCAACTGACAGTGTTAAACAGTAGGATGATGGAGTCCAAAGGGGAAATAATCAAGGGTGACTTTCAGACTGTAGGTGGTCATATGCCAAATGTCAATGGCTATGGTAGAAACAGGTCGTGAAGTAGGCAAAATGACTCAAAATGTCTGATTTTGGTCATTCATGGTATTTCATATCTAAGAAAATATTTTCAGAAATATATTTTATGAAAGAGTGTGTGTTCTAGGAAAACAGCACCAGAGATAGAAATGTGGGGTTCACAAGCAGTCAGATGGTACTGAAAACCTTGGGGTTGGATAGCTGAATGAGTTCAGATATAAGATCAGAGAAAACCAGGAGTGATCCCTTGTCCACATCAAAAATTAGTGTCCAGGCTGAGAAAGAATGACGAAGGTAGTTGAGAAAGAAATGCCAGTGAGTCAGAATGAAAGCCAGCAGAGTGTGCTGGATAAGAAGCCAAGAGAAAGAAAAGTTTACATAAGAAAAAGTGATTGGTGTCCGTGTTTCTAAAGGTCTGAATAGGTGGAGAGGTGGCAATGGACAGGGTGACTTGGAAGGGTTGACCATCCTCCATGTTAGAAGGCTGGTGGTGGTAAAAGCCTAACTCAGGGTGAGTTCAGGAGCTGATGAAGAGAAAGGGTACTAACTAATATGGACATACTTCCACCTGTTGCATGTCTTGGTAAGGAAAGTATTTATTTTGAAGAAGTCGATCTTTCAGGAGCTATCCCATTACAGTTGGAAATGTCATAGAAAAATGAGTAAAAGAGATATGCTAATCACAGTGTGCCTCTAGAATGGAAAATCTGCAGTGATCCTCACCTTGTACTAAATTAGCTCTACTATAATCCCATGATAGGCCAAGTCCCACTCTAACCGTACATGCATTTTAGTGATGGATGAAGCATACCCTAGAGGACAAATGGAGGTGTGAAGGAATAGCCGGAATGCTAAGCAGTCTTTAGGATAGGAGGAATGAATTGGGACTCATAGGAACAGTTTCCTATGAGGAGCAAATTCAATATTCTTAAGATTCAAAAGAAGATGATGATAGATGATTGGATAGGCAAGAGGAGAAGACAGGAGGGAATGCTTTTCAACAGAGCAGGTGGGAAGTCAGTAAGGGCTAAAGAGACCAACTGCAGTCAATACAGGGAATATCCAGGCCCCAATGGATCTAGGGGGATACAAGTAAAAAGCCAGGAGAAAGTAGTAAAAAGAGGAATGACATGACCAAACCCTTATATAAAGCCAGTCAAGTTCCTAATAGATGTGAAATGGTTTAGAAGACAAGGAAGGTAGAGGTGGAAAGACCTGCTCAGAAAGAGACCAGATGAGAGGTAATGAGGTGTGAACCAGGGCATCAAAAACAGGAGTGGAGAATGGGGAGCGGTATTAAAGATGTTGCTAGAAGAAAAGCAGAAATTTTCATTTGCTAATTGCAGCATTGCTGTGGGCACAAAGTCATCCAGTCTTGTGGTCAGGTCTGTGGTGAGCCAGCCTGCCATCACTTTATAGTGCATGAATTAGTGATCTGGGGACTACTGCTGGCTGAAATGTGTGAACTGCGTAAAGGGATGAGGTTGGGAGCTGGAAGGAGAGACAGATGCAGGGCGAGAACCGTGTGAGCACTCTGCAGCAATGGCAAACTGCAGCATGTGGTGGGCTTACTGATGAGGACACTCTGGGAGCTCACTGCAACCACCACAGAGCATTTTCTTACCTCTAGCCATCTGCTCCAGCCCCACATATCTTCTCTTCCTCCATCCAAATTCCCAGGATAATTTTCTAAACAAATAATAGAAGGGAAAGGTGGAAGGAAGGCAAGGGAGATGTATCTCCTCCTCCAATTGTTCTCTGTCTTGGGTTTTATTAGAGGAGAGAGGAGAATATGTACGAGCACACATTGGATCATGAGGTTCCAGTGTGCAAGATGGATAAAGACATTGGCATTCTGATTGAAGCTGAGATTGAAACTTCAAAGCCTATTCTTCTTGCCTGGCTCCACTGGACCTTCCCAATGACCTCTGTGGGGTTTGGGGGAGTGCAGTTAGAAAGCCACTGATCCAGATCTCTCATCTTTCACACTAGGAAACTGAAACTCAGAGAGCTAAAACGAAGAGCAGGAGGCCACACAGCTGGTCGGTGGCAGAAAGATGCCTGAGATCAAGTCCTGACCCTGTGCTGTTTCTATAATAGTTTCATTCCATCTAGAATTAAAGACCATCCCTTTGCTTCCTTGTGGTTATTTGTCTATTGAATTGAGGATGCTTTTATTCTGATGTTCTGGCACCAGAATAAGTAGAATAATAGGTCTTCACTGATTTGGGAAAGTTGCCCCACCCTGGGTAGCAATTCAGATAGTAAACATTTCACCTGTGGGCACATAATTCTCATGCAAACTAATCAATCCCCCCTGTTCACTGCCCCCAAACACATATACACTTATGCATGGTTCTACACTCTATTTCCTTACCTTAATCACCTCAATTCTAGGCACTAAGCAATTCAGGAAAACCCATAAATCTCAGAGCTCACTGAAATTGTTCTAGCTAGTCCATCCTAAGCCTGCTTACCTAGCCTTGTCTGGTCTTTCCAGTGGAAAACACAATGAGGCATGCTTCTTCCTCTTTTTAAATTTTTTTTGTACACAAATGGTGTACCACTCTTCATTTCTATGTTTGTACACAACGTAGATTCACACGATTCATATAATCTTACATATACACAGGGTAATACTATCTGTCTCAGTCTACTACCTTTCCTTTCCCCACCCTTTCCCATCCCATTTTCTTCTACACCATCCAAAGTTCCTCCATTCTTCTCTTGTCCCTCCTCGTCCCCCAATGGATGTTGTGTATCATCATCCATTTGTCAGAGAAAACATTCGGCATTTGGTTTTGGGGGCTTGACTTATTTCACTTAGCATGGTAGTCTTCAACTCCATGCTTCTACCTCTTGAGAACTCTGAGTATTATCGTTCAGTGTTGGTCATCTCCTGATCTGTTGGTTCCAACACACTTGGATAATAACATAACCTTCATTTTATTAAACCCCCTGCCTCTATCCTTACTCTTGCCTTGTCTCTTTGATCCGCAATAGTGTAAGTCCTTGAGAACAAGGAGAGGATTCTGTTCTGCTCTGTAGTGTCCTTGTACCTACCAGGAATTGTAAAGGACTAATGTGTATATGCTAAAATCACAAGTGTGGAATTTAGATGATGACAGGAAATCTACTCCATGCAGAAACCTCTTCCAGGTAGAATGCCCATTCTCAGTGAACTCCTAGTAAAGTCTTACTTAGGAAATAAGACACGCATCTACCTGAAATAAAAAGTCAAGATGAATCCCATCAAAATAGAGATTCTGAGAAGATGTGTTCACATCCAGAAGGGGATGAAGTTTGAACAAGAAAGTAGAATGTGAGAGGTGGAAGGGGACGTTGAGAGGCAGAGGTGAGTGAGAGTGAATCATTTCCATTCGTTCGTAGATAAGGGATAAAGTCATGAACGTAGAAAAACAATGTGACCATTAATCATCCTGTTTTAAGCACTTCAACATCTCAACTTTTCCTTTAGTGAGATGTTCAGAACCAGAGTGTGACTCAGAAAATAAATTACTCTTCTGCTTTCTTTGACCAGCTCTTCATTCTTGCTCTGAGAAGTGTCCCATGAGTCCCTAAGACTGAACTTCACTCTTTGGTGTTCCCAAGCATCACCTCTGTCTACCATAGGACTTGGGATATTACACAAAACCATTCAGCTGCCTTTGTTTCTCATTAGACCCCAAACTCCATGAATGATGTTGATGCATGTGTGCTCGGGGATATTAACCTTGCTCATTGCTACATCCACATCATCTACCACTGAATATTCAGTAAGGCTGAATATTCACCAGTGGGAGATGGGCTGGTTAAAAAAAAAAAAAAAAAAGGGCGGGGAGAACAGAAGGAATGTCAATAAGGCTGGAGCCAGGACTGTGTAATGGGCTTTGTGGTGACATACCATCCCACCCATGAAACTCTCAGGGTTTAGAGGGGGTGCTGTGCAATGGGAATAAGTGAGATTTACCTGGCAAATCACAGTTTAAAGTGACAGCTTGTTTCACTGATTGACTAACACCTGTCTGTTATCAAATAAAATTTCAGGAAAGAAAAAATTAACATCCTTATGATAACTCTTCAGTGCTCAAAGAATGCTTCCTCTCCTGTCCCAGGGTTCCTGAGATAGGCTTGAACAACCTTGACCACAAATGCAAAAAGTTGCCAGTGAGTCTAAGATGAAATGAAATAATCATTATAGGATTAGTAATGATGATAAACTGCATTAGTGGTTAATTGATGTGTTATAAAGTATTACAAGCTTTGAAGCTTTAAAAAGATTTATCATCTCATCTTACATAGGTCAGAAGTCCAGATACAGAGTGACTGAGTCCTTTTCCAGGCTGAGCTCAGGGTGTCAGCCAGGCCTGTCATTATCATTTGGGTTTTGTGGACCTCTTTCAAGTTGTTGAGTGTAGGCAGAGTTCCTTCCTTCTTACTCTAGGTCTGAAGTCCTCCACTTCCTGTCACCTGGGGACCACTCTCCACTCTGACAGGCCAGTCTCCAGTCTCCTGTGTCTCCTCCACACTTTGCTCACAAGATTGCTATCTGTTTCCTTCCAAGCCAGCCAACCACATTTCTCTGGCTTCCTTTTCTGCAGAGAAAAAAGAAGAAAAAACCTCTACCTTTTTATTGGTTATTTTTAAACAGGACAATAGAATATACCATGACATAATTATAAAAGCATGAGATGTAATTTGTTCTAATTCAGTCTCCAGTATTTCCTCTTCCCCTTCCTTCCTCCCACACTCTGTTCCTTTCTCTCCACTGATCTTTCTGCTATTTAGTTATAGCTTTTTTGTTTTGTTTTGTTTTGTTTAATTAGTGTTTTGTCGATGTACATGATGGTGAGATTCAGGGCTTATATGATTGGATTGGATCCATCTGCGATTACTTCCCTTTGCCGTATAATGTAACATAATGACCAGAATGATATTTCCCATGTTCACAGGCTCCAACTACATATGAAGGTGAAGGGACTTTGCAAAGATAAAGGCCACTGGAGTTTTTCTTAGAATTCTGCGTGTATCATTTCTGAACAATGGCCACATGAAAGGCATTGTGTGGCAAGCACTGTGGATGCAAGACCTTATTTAAACAGAACAATCATTTTATGACCTAGATATTGTAATATTTACCTTATACCCTAAAAACAAATAGCCTTTCCTTCCTCCCTGCTTCAGGATTAAAATCCTGCTCTCCCAAATTCTGGGAGATTTAGTAGCTAATGTCTCTTACTGAGTTCCTCTTCAGGAAGTATCAATGGGTAAAGAGAACTCACCCGCTGGAGGCCATACTCCTTCCCCACAAGAAGGTCACACCAGTGCCTAGAGCTCTGACTTACAAAGTCTCAGCTTCTTGACCTTAAAACAGGATAATGCAATATCTAGCCCCAGAAGTCTTTATAGGTTTGAGTGAGGTCTTTTTTACACATTTCAGAGTCTGTATGTACTTCAGGGACCCTGACCTAGTACAGTTCACACACATATAGTAAAATCTGGAACCACTATTTGAACCCACCTGACAAATAACCCATGATCTAAGTCACCATGCTGTCCTGATTCTTGAGTACCTCTCATTAGCCATTTAAGCATTATAAGCAGAGAATTTGCAAAATGAACATGCCTGTTTCCCCTGAAATCTCAGATCAATTTGAGCATGGTATTATTTGCAAAAAGAAAGAAATGGAAGAACATTTCACTTTCTCATTGGAGTCAAGGCACGCAATAAGCCTGTGATTGATTTCTCGCAACGTTATCAATTCAAATAATTTTGGGAATTGGAAAAGAAATAATAGCTCTTCTAGGCTCACTCACTTTTTAATCTGGAATTGCATCTCCACTACAGGGTCTAGATGCCTGCATTAATAGGAAACTTAAGCTTTAAGGTTAATGGTTCCCAAAGGTTGGTCCATGTTCTAGTTCAGTGGCATCAAAGTGTCAGGAGCAAATGAGGTATTCAATAAATATCTATTCAACAGATGAATTATGAAGCATCACTCTAGATTTTTGAATCTCCAGTGTAAAGTGTCAAGTACATATTTTTTATAAGTCCTTCCAAATGATTTTGATGGAGAATCAGGTTTGAAAGGCATCATTAAGGTTCTTAGATTTATTTCTATTGCAACAAAATAAATACATCATCAAATTTACCTTTGACACATTTTGGTATTTTATTTCTTATTGTAAAGTATGCAGAACATACATTTATTAAGCCGTTTGAAAGTATGTAATTCAGTGGCATTGTCTACATTAATGACAGTGCACACCCATCACCACTACCCAGTCCCAGAACTTTCTTGCTCCGGAGGGAAACATGTGGCCCGTTAGCAGTTACTGACCATATGCTCTTCCCTGGCTTTGAGATGGTTGTCGCATTGAGTCATCCAACCCAGTTTATCTCCTGGTAATGCTCATATTTCTCTTTTGTCCCCTGAGCCTCCTCACTTCAGATTAGACTCACCCATATGGCATGATTTGCAGACCACACAAAACATGATTTTTCTCTTTCTGACATGTTTGTATTTATCTCCATCCCCTCTAAATTATACTACCTGAAACCTGGATGGTTTTACCAGAAAACAGGAAGCAGAGTTATCTTCTACCTGGAGCATAACATTATACTTCTTTAATTTAGCCTTCGATTGTTTCAGTTTTCAGAGCAGCTGTTTTATATTGCTGATGCACATTGAACTTGACAACTAATTTTTTATATGTGCTACACCTAAGTCTTATTTCCTTTATGTAAAGGTATTTTAGGAATCTAAATTTGGGACTTAAGATTCATCCTTTTTAAATTTGTTTAAAGCATTTTTTTTCAACTTACTGAAATCTTTTGAGATCTGATTTTAAATTGAATTATTAAACTGATTCAAGAGAGTTTCAAATGTCATATCAAGTTGCTATCATTCAGGTTCTCTGACAAGATTAAGAAAAAATATAAAATGTGCTGGATTTTATGAGTCTTGGGAAGGCTGAGACAATGCTTTAGAAATATCTGTTTATCTGTTCCATAATTCACAGTATCTACTTGGAGCCTAACAAATGTTAGGTACAGCTACAGGGTACTCAGCAATATTACTGTGAATAAGGAAAATCAGTCTCCTGTTGCACAAATCAGTAAGGTAGACTGATTTTTTTCTTATGGCCGCCCAAATAGATCCTGCGCTACCCTATTCCCTGGAACCTGTGAGCACAGTGTCATATCACTGGGACAATTCTGTTATTCATATTACACAATAATTACTTTATATATTTCATGAAGTTGACTTTAAAACAGGAAATGATCTTGGATTACCTGAATAGCCCCCAATGTAATCATTTCAATCCCCACAAAAAGAGAGATTTGCCCAGTGTTATCAAAAGAGGAGTCAGGGGAATCCGATGCATGAGAACAGCTCTAAGTCATTGTTGCTTTGAACATGGAAGTGGAGGGCATGTGAGAAGGATTGTGGGTAGCTCTAAGGCAAGAGGAGGAAGGAGGTGAGGACTTTGGTCCTATAAAATCAAGGAAATGAATTTTTCAGCAACATGAATGGATTGGAAGAAAACCATTCCCCAAGGCCCCGAGACAAGAGCCAAGTCCAGCCAGATCTGATTTAGTATTGTCATATCTACAGAAGAAAATCCTGCCAACCTGGATCGTTCCCCAACAGAAACTAAGTGATAGCAAATGGTGTTCTAAGCCGTTAAGTTTGTGATAATTCATCACATAGCAATATATAACTAATACAGCCAGAGTCTGCTTGGGAAAATGAAAACAATGTTGAGTTTCACAAATAGAGGGAATTTATTTTAATTGATCAAACAGATGGGAAAAAGCAAAGCAATAAAGCCAAATAGGAGGTTGTGAGTGAATCTAAGGATTCCAATAAAAGGAAGCCACTTCATTTCTGATGCAGGAGATTTAATGAGAACTAGAGAAGCTGCCAGTCTTAGAGCTGCATGAATCAGGGGCAGGTATGATGCCATTGTAAAGCCACCCAAGCAGAAAGACAGGGAAGATCACCCCAAAGTTTATAACTTTTCCTGTTCTTCAGTTGTCCATCAATTCTTCTCATCAACTAATCTAAGAGGAAACCAAAGAGTTAAGAGTCCCTAGAAAAAATGTCGTTCCTTACCATTCAGAACAACAACAACAATAAAAAAAAGAAGAAGGACTAGGAATGGGTTTGATAACAGGAAGTCAAATGATCAGCACAGAATTTATAAAGTAGAGTTAATTGAATAGCAAAATTAGACCAGAAATTATTTAGCTACCAACTATAACCACTATTACTATTTGTCAAGTAGTTTTTCAAGCACTTTACATATACATCTCATATAGTTCTCTAAAAAAACTGAAATTTTATTTGATGAATTCCTCATCCCTTCCTTGTGTTTCTACCTTTGCCATAGCTTCATCCCAGGCTGAATTTCCTTCCCTAATCCCTGACTTTAAGGCTGAGATATCTGATTTTCTTTGGCCAATGATATATGATGGTCATAATAATGTACCAGTTCCAAACCTTGACCTGAAGAGGCTCCATGTGTTTCCCATGTTCTTGCTCACCTTGGCAATCCCAGAGGAAGAATGAGGCCTCGTTAATCTGCTGACTCAAAGAAGTCGAGACAAATTGGTTCAAGCCAACCAACCCAAACCAGCAGGGAGAAGCAGCGCTAACTCTGATACTGCAGGCTAGAGAAGAGCTCTCACCTGAGCCCACCCTCAACCAGTCAAATCCCTGCATTATGAAAATAAATGATTTTGTTTTGAATCACTGAGCTTTGTACTGACTTACTAGGCACAATCACTGCTGCAATTCTTTGCATCCCAAGAATTAGAGAGCAAGGACCATAAGCATGGATAGTAAGATATTTATCCGAGATCATCAGAGACAGAAAGCAGAGATGGGATTTAAGCACAGCTCTGCCTGACCTCAGACCCTATTCTCCTAAACCACTAATTGCACTAATTATAATACTTGTTGGGTTCTAGGTTCAAGTTGGAATTTAGAAGCAGGGTCTAGTGATGGCTTTGAGTTTCATCATTCAGTTTTCACCTCTCTATATGAGATTGCTGCCAGATGAACTCTTTTCTTAAGGAGTAAAATATCACCAGGAAGGCCCAGCTTCCACTGAGGAGAAACAAACATGGATCCCAGCAGCTGCCTGACTGAATCCTTGTCATCCGTCGTCCCCCAAGCTGCTCAGAGACAGTGATGCAGTGTTCCAAGCTGTCTCTGAAATAGGAGAGCAGCTGGGCTGGAGCAGGAAGCCAGTGATTTAAGGTGGTCTCTCTGCCTTCCAGGCTGCCACTCTGCCCTCAGAGGAATTCACATAAGTGGGGAGTAGATGAGCTCTCAGGGGAGGTGGTCAGGCCAGTGGTGCAGGAGTACAGGGAGATTTACAGCCTTGGTTCCAAGTGGCTGCCAGCACACCCGCTAATCTGCAAAGGCCTGGGAAGCTTCTTGTCTTGCTTCCTGACAATCTCACTGCCACCACCTCATGGCAGTTCCCAGGATCTCAGGCCTAGATGACAGCACTGTAAGCCCTGCCGCTGGGGCTTCAGTCTCTTCATTCTTTCTTCCACTGGAATTCATTGAATCAAGCAACTTTGTCCTTTGTATCATCCACCTCAATATGAGACATAGTAGAAAAAGTTCAGGAATAGAAAATCAGAGCCCTGAATTTGGATCCCAAGTAGTAATAATTAGCATGATATAATTGCTATTGTTATACAAGTTGAGCATCCCTAATCCAAGCATCCAAAATCTGAAATACTTCAAAATCTGAAATTTGGGGGGCACCAACACGAAACCACAGGTGGAAAATTTCACACCTGACCTCACATGGCAGGTCATAGTCAAAATGCAGGTACACAGAAACTATTGAACTAAATGATCTTCAGTCTGCACACATAAAATGAATTTTATTGAAACAAAAATGAATTTCATGCCACACTTCGTCCCATCCCTAAGATATCTTATTATGCATATGAAAATATTCTCAAACCTAAAAACATCCAAATCTGAAACATTTCTGGTCCCATGCACTTTGAATAAGTGATACTCAACCTCTACTACTTTGGACTGTTATTAGTTATGTTGACCAGATTTCCATCGCTATAGCAAAATACCTGAAATAATCAACTTGACAGAGTCAAGGTTTATTTTGGTTCATGGTGCTCCTGGTTTTAGAGGTTTCAGTCCATGGTTGGTGGTCACACTGCTTTTGAACCTATGGTGAGGCAGTACATCATGGCAGGAAGTACATGGTGGAACAATGTTGCCCACCTCTGAGTGGCTAGGAAGTGAAGGAGAGGAAGGGCCTGAGTACCCATATCCCCTTCAGGAGCACACCCCCAAGACTTCCTTCCACTGGTCCCCGTATCCTAAAAATTCTACCACCTCCCGGTAGCATGACACGTATGTAAACCAACCTTTCAACACATGATTTGGGGTACATTCAAACTCCAAACCCTAGCACTTACAATTATTTAATGCCTCCAGGTTCTGAGGGAATGCATATCAGATGACAAGCCCAAGAGATAAGGACCATGATCCTCACTTTACAAAGAAACTTGGAAGATCCCAACACCTTGCCCAAGGTCCCACAGTTAATGAGTAAGATAACAGTGAATGAGAAATTGAACCCAGGCTTGAACCCAGCACACTAGGCTCTAGAAATCACATGCTAACAAGCTTAGATATTCTACCTTCTAGTGGCGAGCACTGGAAAACTCACCTGATCTCTTCAGGACTCATTTTCTTTATAATAGAAAGCAGGATGATCTCTTTGTTCGTCTGGATTCATTTAGTTAGATATGAAAGGAAACTCAGCCTGTGTTTTTGTTTAAGAGGAAACCGTTGGTTTATGTAACCATTTCTTTTGAAACCAAAAGCTCTAACAATGTCATCTCTATCTCTGTCCAGTATTTTTCTCTGTTGATTTCACTCTGGGTAGAATCCCTAAACAGTACTCAGAGCAGTTACAAGTTTACACACTACTGTCCGGAGCAATCCTATTGACAAAAACAAAACAAAACAAACAAACAAAAGTAAACTTGTCCCTAATAATTTTAATGGCTGTACTAAGTTATGTTGATCCAAACATCAATAAGTGTAGCATAGGACACAGAACATATTGATTGCATGCTATGGTGTCGTTCTTCAACCCATAAAAATAGAAGGGACAGAACCACCCAAACTACATGGACTGGTTGTGGAGAGTGGATTATTATCCAAAACAAAACTAAACTAAAAAATCCACCAATATGTTGCCACAGAGGATTAAGGAAAGCATATTTTAGGTATCTGCAAATGTAAAATCACATCATATATGGGATTCTACTCTTATTCCTTAAAACAGCCCATGACTAAGTAGGGTGGGTATTCTTAATAGAACCACAGGGAGTTGAAGAAACCATGGCTTGGAGAAGCTAATGAAATTTCACAGGATCACGTTGCCAGTAAGTGACAAATTCAGGAATCACACCCAGCTACACATGCTCCAGGTTCGGGGCACTAATTTTAGAACTGGAATTCATCCTGGAATTTTGGGGCTGAAATTCCTCTTCTTAAGCAGCAGCGACTCTCTTGAACAACAATTTCTTGGGACTTTAAACTCGTGTCTGTGAGTATATATAAAATCATATCCTCACATCCACACAACAAAAGACACTGCCACTACTTATCAGAAATTTCACATCCCAGAAGATTCTTAGGTGAGAGTTGTCACTGGCTTATGCAATTTTCCACCTCTTTGTACTCCCTCCTCGACTGGAACGCTGAAGCATTTTGAAGAGGCCATAGTCATAGAAATGTTTGTCATCTATCATCTCAGCTCCACAGAGCAGGACCGATGGCAGCCTAAGAGCCCAGCCAGTGGACAGAGTTGCTTGATGAGCATAGGTTCTTGGCCCAGAGTTTGTCATCTGTAAAGGGCTGTTGTAAGAAGACACAGAGGGAAATGGAATCTGAATTGGCGAGGAGTCATTGGGAAGCAGTCAAGAGGAGTTTCAGAGTCAACTCCAGCAGAGAAACCACGCAGCAGAGAGAAGCAGATAGAGGCAGCAAACTTGGTCTGCACCTCCATTTAGATAGTCTCCTTTGGAATATTATGCAATCATTTTACACAGTGTTAGAGAAGTATGTTCACTGACATGCAAAGATGTTTAGAATATAGGAAAAAAATGGGCATTGCTTCTATCAATTCAATTATGATTTCCTTAATCTCCTATCGTTTCACCAGGCAGATACTATTAATTCCATTTTGAAGATGAGAAAACCAAGATTAAAAGTTTTACATGAAGAGTGCAATATTATAAATACCTCAAAGATAGCAGAGCCCAGACTGATTTTCACTGTGCAATGCGGCCTCTGAGCAAGTATTGCGAAGGGCACAGAAAGCTGTGTTCTTAGAATTTAGGACAGGAGGGTCCTAAAAATGTGGTAGTGTGGGCATTTGTTTTCTTTGTTTACCTTTGCTTAGGTGAATCCATTCCTATTTTTGTTACAATGATAATGATAAAAATAACAATAAAACACATCTTTTCAGCTTCTCAAATCATTATTATAAATCAAGTAAAATTGACTTAATTTCCATTAAGAAATATCAGCTATGTTTACCATATACCTGGCATTTGTCTGTACCCTGAGGGTTCAAAACATATTCAACACAATCTTTTCCCTCAAAGAGATCAACATCTTAAAGTAACTATGACCTTCATGAATAAACTATAAGGGGGCACTAACACTGTGCTACAGAAATCTAGCTGTGGGTGATGGATGAGTGAATTTCTCTGAATTTGCATCATTAATAATTGCTGATATTCACAGAAAACTCAAAGACTCTTAAAACCCACAGTATCCATTATCTCATTTGATTCTGAAAGTAATTATGTAAATTATTTTGGCAAAACACTAAGACCTGCTGATTACTGCCAGGGACAGTGAGGCTCAGAGAGCAGAGTGACTTCCAGGGGGTTCGGCAACTAATAATGCAAAGCAGAAGATGACTCTGAACCCCAGAGTCTGACTGCAAGGGCTCCGGAGTCTCGGGCCCTTTTCACCACGCAGTGTAGCCTCTGGCATGGTGTGGTATGCCTGTGAACATATTTCACATTTATCTTTCATTTAAATTTATTATAATTTCTTTTTACTAAAGTAATTGATTTAGCTAGTTTATGTGGGATATTTACTATATGGCAAGAAATGTGTTGGGTTCTGGGGATACAATAATGAGTAAAATTCATAAGAAATTATATTTAGGGAATTGAAAACAAAAGCAAAAGCCATAACAACATAAAGAAGACTCTTAGGTAGATTTCCACCTTTTATTTATTTTCCAGTTTTGCATTTCCATAAATGTTTAATTAAGTACATTCTATTTTCTTAAAAATACCATAAACTTTTCAACACCCATGATCCTTTGTTTTTGTCTAAATACATTAATAACCTGTCATGCTCATACGTACAACAAAACCATAAAATATTAGATCTGGAAAAAGCATTAGAAATAATGCAGAGATGGTACACAAATATTTCTGCTCAATTAATGAACAGTGAATGAATGGATGAACAAATTTTCTTATTACAAAAAGAATCCAATGAATGAGAGGTTCATCACCTATTGCATTGTGAATACAAAATCTCCTGGGTGAAGCAGGCTGCACTCCATCTATTTACCCTTCTACCTGAAGGCTTTTAATATCAGGAAAAGCAAGTGTGGTTAAAATTAGTAAAATCTGAATGTTCTTTCCTTAATTATGTATTTTTGAAATTATAAAATCTATATTGTTTGCAAATAACAAATTAAATACTTAGGAGCATATAAAAATGTTAAGTGATAACCACCTTTCACCTTATCCTGAATGCATGCATGGTTGGCTTTTGACAAACACCCATGTATTTCTATGCACCAATCATCATTTTTATATTACGTAATTTAACATATTTCAATAATATAATTATAACCATGTCCTATGAGTAGAAATGACATCACACTTTACATATTGTTCTACAAATACCTCTGATTTCTAAATGTACTATTATATTGTTTTATTATATTGATATGTGATTATATGTAATTTTATATGTAATAGATACCTCCTGCTAGTTCTGAGTAAATTCATGGTTAAGAGTGTGCGTACTGTACTCAACCCATGTCTATTCTTACTACCTGTGTCTCCTTGCACAATTGATTTATTCTGGAACCTTTGGTTTCTTCATCAATCTACAGCAATAATAAAATACATCTTAAGAATGTGGTAAATGGGGCTGGATTGTGGCTCAGTGGTAGAACACTTGCCAAGCACTTGTGAGGTACTGGGTTCAATTCTCAGCACCACATATGAATAAATGAATAAAATAAAAGTCTATCAACATCTAAAAATATTCTTAAAAAAAGAACGTGGTGAAGAATACAGTAGACAATCTGTATGAGGACTTTGCTCAGCATCCGGCACATGGAAACTTCACAGCTGTTCACCTTACAATGAAAGTCATTATTTGTACAATGAAATATTCTAGCATGAATGTAGTGGTTTAAATAGTGTCACCCCCAGGGCTGGGGATATAGCTCAGTTGGTAGAGTGCCTGCCTTGCAAACACAAGGAAGGCCCTGGGTTCAATTCCTGGCACCGCAAAAATAGTGTCACACCCAGAATAAATGTTCCCCAAATCTCAGGATGTGACCTTGTTTATATACAAAGTATTGCAGATGTGATTAGGTAGGATGAAGCCATATTAGACTAGGGTGCACTACAATTCAACAACTGGTGTTCCTATAAGAAGAGGGAATATTGGACTCAGATACTCACAGAGCAGAAAGACAGGGCAGACACCAAGCAATGACAGAGATAGGCATCTCCCACCAAGGACTGCCAGCCACCACCCGAAGCTGGATCAGACAAAGGGGTACTCTTTGGAGCCTTTACAGATAGCAGAGTCTTGCAAAAACCTTGCTTTTGAAAGTGAGAAAGCCTCCAGAGCTCCAAGACAATACATTTCTCTTGTTTTACATCATGAATTTAGTAGTTTCTTATTGCAGCTCTGGGAAACGAATACAATACATACAATATCTTAAACCATTTTTAAAGTTGATATACTTTTAACATGCGCTGCTGTTATTTTTGGTTTGGGTTGTTATATGCAATGTTGTGGACATGAATGTGACAGTTTCCAGGAATATATTTGTTATGCCAAGGATAAGGACATTTAAAATACCCATGTCTAATGCTAAATTGCCTGATAAGGTGGTTATATAAAATTGCAATTCCTCATTAGTAATGAGAGCGCTGTCTTTATATTCTCACTGACAATGGATAGTAACAAGTTTTGACAGGAGGCTGATGGAGGAGTCTTTCTGTACTTACTTATATTTTATCTGCCTTAGTTTTTCCCACCCCTAGATTAAGACCATGAAACTATTGACTTTCGTGTTGTTGTCATGCGTCTTGTGTTAAATGCCTGAAGCAATGCTTGACAAATACTTGACAAATAAAGAACAGCTTAATGAGGGTTGGTGAGATTTTCATTATTATTACCTGTGAATAACCTTCTCTGATGCGCCTTTTGTTTAAGAATCTTTCAAATTACTGGGGATAATTAACACTTCTCATGCCAGCTAGTCCCAGTCTACCAAGTGCAAGCTCTATCAGTCAAACACTAAAGTACCTTAAAAGGAATCAGGAACCACAAGTGGTCCCTATGCTTCTGTCTGTGCCTAGAAAGACACCCAGCGACCCTCCCCATCCCTTGCTCGTGGCTTCCAGGTTTTGGCTTCCTGGTTTTTGCTTTCTGTTCCTACTTTTCCTTCCTTTGTTTTTTCACCACTTTCCTTTCTCTGATTGTCTTCCTTTCTTATCTCATTAGAAAAAAAAAAATCATGGCCAATCTCTGCCATTAGGGAACAACTTATTTGGGATATGCTGTTTGTTCTAGTTTGCAGTTTTATCCTATGTTTATTCATTTACTTATTGCACAAATATTTCTTGAGAACCTCCTATGCGCTAAGTGTGGGCACCACACTAATTAAGAAGTACAAGTTTCTCCCATGGCATTTCAACCTTATTGGGAGGAAAGATTAGCATCTAAAATTCAATATTTTTGTCACTGTGATGGACCTACAGTAGAGAAAAGTATATGGCACAGAAGCTTATGTTAGGCTGGAATGATGTCAGGGAACAATACTTCAAGGAATGGACAGTGAATTTGAAATCTGAAATCAAAGTAGGAGTAACAGGTAAAATGAGAAAGAGAGAGAGAAAAAGAAAGAAGGAAAGAAAGAGGGAAGGGGGAAGAAAGAAAAGGGAAGGACAGAAAGAAGGAAGGAAGGAAGGAAGGAAGGAAGGAGGAAAGGAAACAAAAGGGGAGAAAGGAGGAGCTGTAAGCAGAGGAACAGCGTGTCTGAAGCACTTGAGGCTTGTAGCACTGAGGATCCTGTCATGATCTGAGACAAGGACTGTGAGGCTAGAGGGCAGAGAGGGAGGGAGGTAAACAGAGGATAGTCGGGCAGCCAGGGCTACTGCAAGCACAGCTTATAGAACAAGCTAACAATCTAGCTGCTTATGTGGCAAGTGAAGGAGCCCATCTCCACGGCATGCCATGGTGGTGTGACTGATTTCCTGGTTCTGCTACAGTAAGTTCACGGTAACAGCACACTTCAAGTTGGTTGTGCTTTCAGAGTTTCCCATTGTAATAAGGACGGAGAGACTGGCAGTAAAGGAAACATTCAGGAAACCCTTAGGATTTTTCAGGCGTGAAATGAGGGAAATCTCTGACTAGACATTCACCATGACAATGGACAGGAAGGGATAGTCACTTGTGAGAGGCATGAAGGATTTGCTGACTTTTTAAATTCAAAAACAGATATGGAAGGACAATGAGGAAGCATGCATGGCCAGGTCTTCTAACTTCCACCTGATGATTTGTCCCATCCCTGCTCTGCTGGTGCAGGCTGCCTGCAGTTAGGGAAGATTCTGAAGTTGTGCCAAGGGAAGGAGAGTCTGTCCTGACCCTGAGGACTGTGGCTGGCTGAGGCAGGATGGAGGTAGCACAGTTTCCTGGACACTCTTCCTCCTGTTAGTGCATAGGCTCAGAGGCCCACCTGGAGGACACCCTTAGGTATATTTTTCCATTACTTTTATGTCATAGTTTTGGCTCAGGCTGTGGCTGGCACTGTCCTCTCCTTCCTGTTTCTGGTGCTCCCTTTCCATTGTCATTTTATCCGAGTTCTTTGCCCTCACTGAATCAGATGGTCCAGCACCTCTGTCAGCTTGAAAACTGTAATGGGTTTGGCCTGAAATAAATATAAAATACTTAGCATATAATAATTTTAAATTGTATCCAAAACAACTCCTTGACTTAGATGTCATTTCCTGTGTAAGAATTACACATTGCTTTCAGGCACTATTTTATACTGAATGTTTTAAAGGCACAATTTCTACTCTTTGCTTTTAACTTTGACAAAGGTTCCTCGTATAAAAAAGACACTTAAACAGATGTGGTCACTCCTTGAATAGGATTGGTCATGTTCCTTGCTTTACTGGATAGGCCTTGACACAGGGACTTGAAGAGGTGCTTCCATAGTTCCACTTTTTGTCTTTCCTCCCTTGATCCATGAAACAAGATCTGCTCTGCATGAAACATTCCATGACTGTGCTACTGCATTCTCTAGGATGAAACCTAAAGAGCAGAACCACATCACCCCACTTTCTGGACCAAGGCCTTTCCAGATCAGTCGATAACTGATCTAGACATATGAACAGTTTAGCTGGTCAGGTTTGCTTTGTCCATATCAGCAGAACCTCTTCCCTTAGTCTCATGAGAAGAAAAAAGAATATTACCACACAAGCCATTATGTTTTATAATAGCTTGTTACCCAATATTAGATTATTGTACAGCATTATGTATTATTAAATAAATATTATATATATATGTGCCATATTCCATTAGATTTCCATTGATAGCTGGAAAAATGAGAATCAGATTGACTTTCTGTAACTAGAGATTGGTAGAACAAAGACTCAACACTATGCGTGTTGATCCCAGACACTTGTCCATTTTTAAGATAATTTGGGATGAGAATGAACTAAAGTTTTTATCTTTGTGTTATTCTACGATACTTAAAAAGTCATCGAATCTTGTGGAGTAGCAGTGTCCATTCGAAATTTCCAAAAGAGTGAAAATGTTCTATATTTTGTTGTCCAGAGGTGGTTATTAATCTCATGTGACTATTTAATTTTAAATGTAAATAAATTAAAATTAACTATAGTTTAAGATTCAGATTCTTTGTCATATGAGTCATACTTATTGTGCTAGTGGCTGCTGAAATTGGGACAACAGTTCTAATTCTCAGTTTCTCATTATAACTCATTTTACTTCTTGGTCCTCTTGGGCAAATTTATTTCTGTATTTCTTGCTTTCTTAAAACATTTCCAACATGTTGGAAATTGTGAATATATTATTTGCAATTTAGACTTGGTACAGACAGAGCATATAGACAGAATCAAGAATTGCCTTCATAAATGCACAAGCAGGGACTATTCTGGGGCACCTCCACTAACTCATTATTTTATATAAAAATTAGTAAGTTGAAATTTCAGTTTCCTCGAGGTAGGAAAGACAGGGTTTATTAAATTTACTTTACAGATAATTAAACAGTATGATAGATAGATTAGAAGATAGATAGATAGATAGATAGATAGATAGATAGATAGATAGATAGACAGACAGACAAAGGAAGATCAATAGATAGAAAAACAACCTACACACAAATAGATGACTTACCCTTGGATTTATATTCGAATGTGGACATCAGGATTAAGGACACTCAGGCCCTACATTACCAGCCCTGTCTGCAAATCAAAATTCTGCCCTACTCTTCTGCTTTCTTAACAACTGTTTTCAGATTCTGCTCAATGAATTACCTCAAGAATTTCAGGAAGTAAAGAGGATGCCTTCTGTCAGACCTTCGCCCTAATCCCTCATTGCGGAATAGTACCTCTTTCATCTGTTTTATATATTGAGGTGTCTTGACAAGATTTCGTTTAAAGAAAGGATTTTAAAGACAAAAATAATATTAATAATTTGGTAAGACAAAATTATATGGCTCTGTCCTCTGATGGAGAACTCAGTACAGGTGTGTAATGGCAAATGGTTGAAAGAATAATACATTTATTTTATATCTGATATATTCTCTTATTCATGAATGTTGTGCTGCACCAGTTGCCATGCTGCACTCTCAAGATGAAGAGGTGAAGGGCTTGTCACTTCTTTCAAGCTATTAGGAAAGTCTATGTGGACCCCACTTGGTGGCTCATTCCTGACACTTTTGCCTGCCTTGTGGAAGTGATAGGAAGTCTTTCAAAAGACCTGGTTGGAGGATAAACTTGTATGTGCTACAAATAACTATGGTCATTTTGTTGCTGAGCAATGAGAACTTAATTATTTTGCTTTAACTATGATTTTAATCTTCTTACACTGACTACCTCCTTCATTCATTCACTCAAAATAATTAAGAAGCCGGGCAAAGTGGCACACACCTGAAAGCCCAGAGACTCGGGAAGCTGAAGCAGGATTGTGAGTTCAAGATTGTCTCACCAATTTAGTAAGGCCCTAAGTAACTGAGCAAGAGCTGGTCTCTAAATAAAATATAATCAAGAGCTGGGAATATTGTTCAGTGGTTAAGCACCCCTAGGTTCAATCCCTGACACTACTATTCCTAGTACCACTACTAAAAATAATAATGATGATGATGATAATAATAATAATAATAATAATAATAATAATAATAGTAATGGTCCTTCTATAATCCTATATAATAATAGTGCAAGCCTGTGAGGTAGTAAAATAGTAAAACAAACAAAAGCAGAGATGAACACAAGGTAAAAGGCAAAAGGGAAAAAGGAATTAGCTATGTGGTTAATATAGCAAATGGGCTACTATTTAGTAATGGCAGGTAATAGGAAGTGTTGGAAGCAGAGGCCAGAGAGTGAAGAGTCTGAGGAATGGGAAATCTAAGTAATACTTATGCTGGCACTGGAGGGTTTTAAAGAAATGAGAGGCACCACCAAGTTCTGCTGCAGACATGTGCAGAGCAAGGGGGAAGGATGTAGAGAAAAATGTTGTGAGTAGAGAAATAATGTACAGGAGAAACAATGAGAGCGGTATTAGGAATAAGAATGTGCAGGTATCAGAGGCATATTTTGGTAACAAAATGAAAGTGCATTGTGGAATTGAACCTACCTTTGTTATTCTAAGGGTGCCTTTTCAGGCATTCATATATATATATTTTTTTTTTCTCTATTGGGGATAAAATTTTGATAATAATGCTAACTCACAATGTTGTTCTAAGACATAATGAAAAATCTGTAGAAATAGCAGGCTACCGTAGAGACCACATAATGGTTTTCTGTTAAATAACTTCATTAGTCTTATGGGCTTTATACCTGGAAACCAAAGATCACCCTTCTCTTTCCCTGGCATATGTGACTCTACTCAATAGTCCTTCTGGATTGTACCATATCCTCACTAAGCCTCCACTGAGAACGAGTGATTCCTGAGAAGGTATCATAGTTAGAGACACCTTGGTCACTAACATCTATCCCAATTTCTTCAGTATGGTGTTCTTTCAATGATTGAATTACTGTTGTTGTTAAATTCTCCCCTTTTCACTTTCAAAGCAAGAATGATAAATTATATGACTATCCTACCCTTTGAGCTTTTGCATTTCTCCTTCTAAGTCTCATTCTCTTTCTTGATTGAGGTTTCTGTCTCTAGCTCTATCTCTCCTTTCCTCTTTCTTTTTCTGTCATGCATTTCCATTTCACTATACTCTGATCCCTTTATTTATTTTTAGGATCTCTTCATTTATGCATTTTGTTTTCTTTATCTTTATTTTCATTCACTCCTTCACACCATCTTCCCCCTGTCAAATAGCTATCCCAGGTTCCTGTTCTTCATTCCCCCTTAATCTCTCTTCTCTCCCCAAACCTCCTCTGTGTCGGTATCTCTCTCCCACACCCTTCTTCCTGCTTCTCCTCACCGTTCTCCCCAACTTCGCACATCTCCATCTGCATCGCATATGGTGAAGTCTGGGAGAAGCATCCCTATGAGTAGACCAGTTGTCTCAGTCTAGCTTTGGTCTCCAGCTATGGCCCAGGAAGACAGGTGGACTCCTAGGAGGATGAGTAATGACAAGGAAATGATACATTTGTCACAGCTTGCTGGCTACAGAGGAAAGTCTAAAATAGGATTTGAAAAGCAGGAGAGGTCCAAACCCAGAACAAATGTCCTCAAAACACTGATGTTTTCAAATTTTCATTTTATTTGCCGAAGCGTTGGGACGAGGTTATTCAGCCTTCACCAAAGATTCACTCTCCTTCCAGAATCTAATCGCAGAGCAGCATCACCACAAAAATAGAAATAGCTCATGCATACTATTTGTCATCCCTTAAGATGCAGCTAATCAGAGCATCCCTGAATGATAGCCAGAGAGCAGGGACATTAAAGTAAATTTGTTGGTGCCACATAATAATTGAGTTCAGGGTTAGAAGGAAGGGCAGCATGGCTTATCTATAATTTGTGGTGAGGCATGTGACTCAAGGGGCTTACATCTTCCTAATATGTGACTATCTCAGACTCTAAAGTCTACTCTATGACCTAAGAGTCAGGAAGGCAGGCTGGACCTTCCTATCAGCAGCACATTGGAATTGACTGTTGATTCAGGCCAAGCTCATCTTTCCCAGACAAACTAAAGCCCTACCCAAAGTGACTACATCACAACGAGCAGTCCTGATTCAAACTACAATGTCTTGGTTTTAGATCTTGTGTACTTTTTGTTATAGCAGCCTTATTTAGAATGAAGAATGGAAGGTCAATGTCACCTGAGTCTTAAAGAGTCTTAGACTTGAACATGTCAAGAGCTTAGGTCAGTATTCCTCAAACTTTAATGTGCAAACAAATTGCCTATGGATATTATTAGAAGATTCTGTAGGTCCTAATGGTACACTGTACTTCTAACAAGTTCTCCTGAGCCACAAGTTCTACTTATCCATAGATTTCATTTGAACAAGAAGAACCTAAAATGCTTCCATCCCTTTGAGGACATAGATAAGGCTTCAACAAGATGGTGACTGGTCCAGGATCAAATTATGTGCTGCTGAAAGAGCTGGACAGACACTAAGCAGCAGCAGCAGCTGTGGGATTTGTGCTTTTCCATGTATCATGCCCACTGAGCCTACCTTTGGAATCACACAGGTCCAAGGACAAATGTCCATCTGTCACACATTTGTTCATGTCTAACTTAATCTCCTCATTCATGAGATGGACTAAATAAATTTCCTCTTTCACTTTGTTTGCAAATAAGAATTAAATTAAAATAAACAAATAATTAGTATAGTGTCTAGCACACAGTGTATTTCATAAAATCTGCTTTGTTTCCTTAACCATTATCACCTGACATTCAGGTGTGACTTATGAATGTAATTGCTACAAAAATCACAAAAAGCTACTGAACATTGAAGTCTAGGAGAATAGATATTATCTATAGAAAACTTTCCCTTCCTTCCAAGCATTTAATCACCAAATAAAAACCAAATTTCCAAACTTAAAGCTTTTTTTTAGGAGGTAGGGGGGCTGAAATGCATGCTTGTGCAAACAAAGCTATGTCAATCTCTAGAAGCCACCTATTACAGCATGGTACCCTAAAGTTGCATGTCCATCACAGCTTCCTGGTGGGAACGGTAGAGCATGTGGAGTAAGTGTCCCTTTTTGCTGACTTCTCATGAAGGTCTTCTGGAACTAGCACTGGTGTTGCAAATACCCATCTCATCTACTCCACACTAAAAAGGAAAAAATTTAATTTTTTTTAGCTCTACCATCCATCTCACTTTTTCCAACTCAGTTCTCCAAAAACATTTACTATGGTAGCTGTATGTGACTACTGCAATCAATCTCACCTAAAAAGCTGATCCATTGGTAAACAAGAAGAGGTTAAGCAACCCCACCAACTTACTTCTGATATGAAACCAAAAGATCATACCAGTAATACCAAAATTTTTGCTCTCATGCACAGAAACTTTTCCCTGTGCCATGCACATATTTTATTATCTGAATATGCTTTTGCTCTAAACTCTAGTGGTGAGTTCTGGTAAGGTCATCACAAGTGCCATTTTTCTTTAGAATCAACCCCATTCTCTGTCATCTATTGAACCCCAGTTATTTCTACATATTCTCTCACTAAGGCCCACAAAAACACTGTGACTTAGGCAATACTTAGTACATTTCACCACCGATGAAACCAAATTGCACAGAGGTAAGGCATCTTTCTTAATATTAAAGTGTAATTTGTGGGCAGGATCCCAAACCAGATCCCTAGGATCCTTCTTCCTTCTATTTTTATTTTTTCACATTAGGGCACCCTGGAGACTTGGAGAGATTCCTCAGAGCCTGAATGGGTGGGTCACAGATGTTCCGTCTTCTTCCCCATGGTCCATGCCACCTGGCACCACCTGGCCCTATGAGCCACTGCCAGGTGGAAAGGCCACCTCATTCCATAACAATCAGAGCTTGGAATGAGAGCAGTGAAGCAGGCAGCTGCCCTTTCCTGTGTTCTGTTTTCATAGCAATTGCTGCTGAGATAATCAGATGTTTGTTCCAAGTGATAATTTCTTGTTTGTTTACCCTGGCCATTCTATGCCTAAGCTAGGCCATAGCTGGCAAGATGAGAATTCAGCAGGGTGGCTGGTGACATCTGAGAGTGAGGAGGCAAAATTGGCACCAAGAGATCTATTCCCAGCCAGAAATGAGCAGCAGGTAAGGTTCAGATTTTTCTGATATCCAAGGAGGAAGGGAAAATCCCAGATTTCAGGCATTTACTATGAAAATTTCAAGTTCTATTGTAAGAGCAGAAATACCATGGGCATCGTCTCCAAAAACCTGAGTGCCTCTTGGAGCCCATTTCCCTTTCTTGGACTTCTCTCCCTCATTTACAAAACATGTAAAAGACAATAAGGCTGCAATCATCAAATTATAAAACATATTTGGATATTTAAAAAATACTTATTTGTTACAGTTTCTATGTGTCAGGCACCATCCAGTCAAAGCAGAAACAATACAGAAAAAATCAAACCTGGGAACCACCTACATAGGGCTCGTAGTGTTGAGTATATCACAGGTAATTGATGAATTATGATTTTATTATAAAATTGCTTTATTAATTATCAAGTACTATTAAAATTTTCCATAAAACTCTCTCCTTTCATAGCTTCTAGTTTGACAAAATCTCCTCTTTTTCCTTTGATTGATTGATCGCTGAAGATTCCCAAACATCCGCTACAATGACCTAAAAAGTCCTGTAAGCTATAGTTCATATTCTCTCTCAGCTTATCTAGTATTTTTTTTTTTCCCATCACTGGGTCCACTCTGATCTCAAGCTCAGTTCTTGCTGAACATGTAGCCTGTCTCCATTTCAATGTGCTTTTTCCATTTCTACCAGAAATGCTCTTATTCTAGGAATCTACATTGCTTCATTGTTTCCCTCCCTCAGGCCTCTGCTCTAACTTTACTTATTTTGCTTGTGCCCTTCCCCAAACACCATCTCAGACTGCAGCCCTGTCTCCACCACTGCCACATAGCCCTTGCATTATTTTCCCCCAAATCAGCTGCACTACCTGGCACATTTTGTATAATGTAATAAGCAGCAAAATGATAAACTGATAACTATAAATACCAGCTCAGTGAGGGGGTCTCCATTACCATTCATTCGTTGCTGTATTTGCATGTATGGTATAGTGCTTGACACATAGATGTTTTTATGTAACTGTTTATTAAATACAAATATGAAAGAGTGAATGAAAACATAAAAGAGTAATAGGAAAAACAAAGTTTTCTGGGATTATTTTGAAATGTTAAAGGATTTTTAGCTATAATAAAGCTGACCATAGTTTCTTAATGTTTTAATAACCTCATAGTTGTAATTATTCCTACTATTAGTGGACTTAACAAGTTGTTGTGATAGCCACTTTCAGTACATTTATTAAGTTTCCTTCTCACCACACCACTCTTTTCCATAAGCAGAGTCTCAATCATGCTCTGATGGTGAAAATACCTTTCCTTACCATGTACATTATGCACAGCCAAATGTGGCTTTCAAACACATTCAAAAATACAGCTCAAACATGTCATGTCCTAACAAGGATCATAAATGCTAGGAGAAGTTTATTAACATTTGCATATATTGCAGATACTCTCCTGTACATTTTGAAGAAGATATGTTATGCATTTGATCAGACTCAGAGCAGCCCCACAACAGAGGTTCGTCCTGTTTGTATCCACCTCATTCATCCCAAAGACAGTTCCAAAACTCATCACCTATATTTAACAAGCTGCACAATACCATTGTGAACTGGGCATGGATCTCAATGTTATTGCACAAGGAAAGATAGTGGTTTATTTTGAAGAGCAAATAGCCAAGTTGGGAATGAAACCAGGGTCCAAAATTGTCACAGAAACATTATTTTATATCTCCAGGCAATTCTGCTTTCATTTTAAAAAAGTGCACTAATCAGTTGGAGGGATGGGTTGCCCTTTGTGAAACATATTTGTGGGCTGCTATTATGACTTTTAAATTGTCCTGGGATCCCAATCTGGTACGCCTGCCCAATAAAGAAACAATGCAGCCTGGCTTTGGTACATCAGCAATAGAGAAAGCATTAATAGATTTTGATTTAGTTCTGAATTACAGCCAAAAATTATTGAACCAACTCAATTGTGATTGCCTTAGTCTACCTCTTTAGGCATCCAAAAGAGGGAGAAAATTAAACATGGATCTAAAGTTCAGTTCAACATGAGCCTTGACTAAAACATCATTTGGAATACACAGCCATTTGGTCTTTAAAAATTTCACACACAGTCAAAAGATTTGACTTAACGGGTGATCATGAACAATTTTATTGCCATATCTGTAGAAGTGAGGTAGCACAAGTGGGCTTGATTTTTCTCAAACAGTAAGAATGATGATCAAATATAATCACATATATGATTTCTTCCTCTGTAGAGATCTAAACAATGATGTTAAATGCCACATTTGTAACAAAAGAATAAAAACATGAGTTTAGAATCTTCTTTCTTAGTGCTCAAAATGACCTGCAAAAACTGTATTCCAGAACATTATTCTTCATAAATATCATCTACTTCTGTAGTTTCCACACAAAATACCATGGTCCATGGATGTTGCTAGGCTGTATAGCTAATGTAGATGCTAACTTTAATGACAGAACCAAAAATGAGGGTTATAGCAAGAACATATCCATGTAAGATAATGCATTGCTGATATATATATATATATATATGTATATACACATATATATACAGAAGAGTATATATATGTGTAATTACTTGTATAATTACTTTTGTATAATTATATACAAAATTGCATATGAGAGACATCATTACCTTATGTACATGTATGATTAACAATAATGATATGAATGTACATCATGCACAACCACAGAAATGAAAATTTGTACCCCATATGTGTACAATGAATCAAAATGAAGTCGTAAAAAAATAAAATAAAAAATAAATAAATAAAATGAGATAAATTAGGTGATTTAAGTCTTCATTAATAATAGTGCTACTCATTAAAATACTACCTTACTTTTAAAAAACATTTTGAAGCTATAAGATATCTCATTAAAATAATCATGACTAATGTTTAAAAATCCCTCATAGCTCTATGAAGGAAAATTCCAATGTAATTTTGACCCTAAATAGCACTTGTACCATATTTAAATAATCATTTAACTTGACCAGTTGGACTAGATGTAGCAATCACTATCCCAGTAATTCAGCTCTGATATTTTACTCTCACTATGACTCCTAAACTTAATGTGATTTCAGGTCCTTGGAAGTAATACTAAATAGTTCCCTCTTTCCCACTTTTGTGGAGTGGGAGGATGGGGAAAGTTGGGAAAGGCTATTATTTCAAATAACTAGAGGGTAACTGACTTTGTATTTATGAGAAAATCAGGGAATTCATCTTCCACTGAGGATTAAAAAAAATAAGAGTTTTGTTAAAAGCTTTGAAAAGAGATTAAAACATTATTATTATTATCTCATTTAATCCCTCTAGTAAGCCATTGAAAAGAGTATTATTTTCCCATTACATAGATATGGAAATCTGCAAATCTTCCATTTTTCTTGGAGAACCAATATCCAATAAAATGATGAAATGATGTTGGGGTTGGCACTCGGGTATAACATGTCAAATGTACCCACCATTCCCTCTGCTCAGGAAGAAATGCAGGAAGACTGCATTTTATTAGCAGAGTGAATGTAACTGTATGTGCTGTCTCCACTGCCAAGGCCTTGGTGCCATACAGCCTGTTACTTCAACAGCCTCAGGAGGAGCCTCTAAGCATTTTAGTCTTCCCATGTTACTCCTCTTAAAGAACTTTCTCATTTTCCTGAGAGCAAGGACCAAATTCTCTCAGGGACTTCAAACCACTCCATGATCATTACCTTTTGGAACTTATCAATTGCCATCCCATGACTTGCCCTACCCACTCACGTCATCCCAATTCTGCTGCCATTCCTCAAATGCAGCAGGTACAATTCTGCTTCAGGACCTACTCCTTGAAGTCTTCTCAAATGTCACCTCCTTAAGGATGGGGGTCCCCAGCGCCTGCCAGGTCCAGACCTCTCCCCTTCTGTGGTTCCATCAGTCCCTGTGTTTTCTCTTCTGCTGTATACACTGAGCCTCCATCAGTGTATCAGTAGGCACTCTGAAATCTTTCAAATGAAATCACACAAATAAATAAATAATTCATTAAGACAAGTTCAGTTGATATGTGCTATGAAGAAAACAAACAAGCAATGGGATAAAAAGCAGCTTTATTCAGACATGGTACTGTGAAAGGACCTTTAGAAACGTTTAAGAGATGAATTCAGGTAATAATGTGTAGAAATCATCTGTAAAGAATAAATGCAGAAGGTTTCACACTGGGGGAGGAGGTCACCCAAGACCTGAGCAGGGAGCAAGCTCAACTTGCTTGGATGGGCAGAAAGGTCAGTGTGGAAGGAGGAAAGAGTGGAAGACAAGTGGAGAAGGACGGCAAGGCAGGATAAGTAGAGGATCTCCTGAGCCAGGGTAAGAAGATGAATCTAATTCTCAGTAAAATGAGAAGATTTAATCATACACAGGTAGGTAAAATCATGGAGGTTTTATGACATCTCAGTGATGGACATAAAGAAGATGGGCCTCCTCTGTGCTTTAAAAACTAAATTTCCTTTAAAAATTCAGGGACAACCATGCAAAGCAATCTTGTCAGATGTGTGTTGCCTGTGTTTTTGGTAGGCTTTCCCAGAAGCCTCCCTCTCCTCTGGGCCACGTGGAAATCGGATTTTTCCGTTGTCTCATGCTCAGGTTTTAGTGGCTTCTTTCAAGGAACTGAAAACTTGACTGATGAATGCCCTGTTCACACAAGAGTCAGTGTTACACGAATACAGGCCACTTCAAATTGTTTTTTTGTTCTTGTTTTTGTTTTGCATGAAAAATTTGGTCACTGGGCTCATCTATGCTAGTCTAATATTGGGGTAGTCTCAGAACCAGCTAAATGCTTATAGTGTTCAAAATTAGATAATTAAAACTAATAATGTTAAACCCCTTTCTGTTGAGAAGATAATGCAATACAATTCTTAAAAACTTTAAATGTAACTAAAGTACTTACAGAGTTATTTATATTTTGGTAAATAAACATCAAAGAGTTTGGAGAATTAAAAAATAAACCAGAATCAGACTCCTTGGAAAAGAACACAATCATAACAATCCTACTAAATAAAAATATCTGAAAAGATGCACAGGAGTGTGTGTGTGTGTTTATATGTGGGTATGTGTGCACATCTGTGTATATGACATAGACTCTCATTTCTTTGGTCATTGCTCATAGATGCTACCAGTGGATCCATTCAGCCTGCGACCTACGATGTAGATACCCAGAAGACAGGCCTTGCCTATTCATGCACCAGGTTTGCCAAAAGCCATTGCATATACCATCTTGCTTAAGACCAAACCTAACAGTTTTTCTTTTTATCAGAAGCAAAAGTTTCTCGTGAATAACTTCTGGAAAAAATAATTAAATTTTACTGGGAACAGTGACATATACCTGTAATTTCAGCTTGGGAGGCTAAGGCAGGAGGATTTCAAGTTCAAACCCAGACTCAGTAACTTAGCAAGGCCCTAAGCAACTCAATGTGACCCTGTCTTTAAATAAAATTAAAAAAAAAAAAAGAATGGAAATGTGACTCAGTGATTAATTGCCCCTTAGTTCAATCCCCAGCAGTCCCTGCAAAATTAAATAAAAAAGTATAGCATACATAGTACACAGATCTTGGTATGCAATACCATTCGCCAATTAAAAAACAAATCAGGCTTCTTAGAGAAATGACGGTTCTAGGATAAAGGCAGGATATGTACAAGATGAGTGTTGGAGCATTTTAAAATGCCAAAAAGTAAAAGACTTAAGAAAACAAATAAACAACAACAAAAAAAATTGAAATATGTTGAAGGGGAACACATGAACCTCAGGACAGGATCCCACTTGTAAATCCCAGAACACAACTGGAAAACTTTTAGTCACAAACTAAAACTTATACTGGACATAACCCAAAGTGTGAAATAAATATCTATGAATCAATAGTAATGACAGTAAGCAACTGAAGCTGGACATGGTAGCTCATGCCTGTAATACCAGCTACCAGGGTTGCTGAAACAGGAGGATCATGAGTTCAAGGCTAGCCTGGGAATCTAAGTGAGATCCTTTCTCAAAAAAAAAAAAAACACAAAGGACTGGAAATGTAGCTCAGAGGTAGAATGCCCTTGGGTTCAATATCCAGTACTGCAAATAAAATAAATACATAAGCAATTGAATAAACAAATTAATGGGAAGGGAGGCAAATGCCTCAGGTAGAATACCAAATCATTGGTGTAGATACTCCATCATAACTCCTAGATCCTTAAGTTAAGTGTGGACTATGCACAGTGAAACTTCCTTCTGAAGGGTACAGTATGCAAAGGGGAAAAATGATAACTTCATGGTGGAGCAAACTGATAAACATGACCTCAGGCAGTTGATCAAAGTCAACATCAAAAGCAATGTGTCATGTTAACCTTATGTACCTTTGATCTGATGTAATGAAAATGTCACTCTACCTCTGTGGTCCGCCTCTTGCGCACAACCCCACTATAATCATGGGGGAAAAAGTCAAAGAAATCCCACTGAGAGATGTTTACCAAATACCTGATAAGTGCCCTTCATAGCTTTCAAGATTATTATCTTAGCTTGGTTGCTATACAAAATAGCATATACAGGATGCCTTAGATTTATTTTCCTGTGATCTGCAGGCTGGAAGTCTAGAATCAGAGTTACTTGCATGGCTGAACTTAGGTAAGGCTCTCTTTCTGACATGGTAAGCTCCCTGCTTTTTCCTCACATGCATGACAAAGAAAGGGAAAACATTTGTTACCTCTTCCTATGAGGGCATTGATCCAGTCATGTGGCCTCATCTAAACCCACCCTTATGACCTCATCTAAACCCAATTACCTCCCAAAGGCCCATGTCCAAACACTATCACATGGGCCATCAGGCCTTCACATGTAACTTTAGGGAGACACAATTCAGGTCATAGTAGCATCAAAAGGAAGAAAATTTTAATAAATCACCATAACCAAGATGAACCTCATCTAAACAATAAATTATCCTGAATAGGAACAGAAAAAAGACATTCAATAAAAACTAAAAAAAAAATTTACAATAATATATGAATATTAATAAATAATCAGAAGAACTGCTTTAATTGTAACAGAAGTACCATATTAATGTGAAACGTTAATGGTAGGGAGAAACTATGGGAAGCCTATAAACTATCTTTGCAATTTCTAAAGCTGTTCTAAAGCATAAAGTTTATTTCACAGGGTGCAAATTGAGAAGGTCATTTTAAAAACCTAAACTAAGATAGGCTGGTTAACTGCAGATCCTTCTCTCATTATGATCCATAATCCCTTTTAAATATCCTGGCTAATCTATCTGCCATGAGACCATTGGTTGGCTTAGGTCCTACAGGTTAATTAAGTTGTTGTTGCCTGCGTGCATGCTTAAAGCATTTGCATTTGTGTGGTGTGCACTTTTTTCAATTTTTTCAATACTTTTTGGCCATCTCACCCTTTGCCCCCATTTCACCATTACAAAGTGCTGAGTAAATTCCAATTGGCCCTTACAGGAGCATTTATTCTTAGGTAGACCTTGTATTGTACAATCTTTATCACTGAGCAAGCATCAGCTAATTAATCTGCATAGTGTGCTTCTGACATGACTTTTCCATTCACTTTTTTTTAATAGTGTGGAAAACTAACAGCTAAGTGACTTTTCCAAACCTTTACCATAAGTTCAATAGGATGTTAACTAAATTATTAACCTTGAATTCCTAACATAGACAAAAGGGGATATTGGACTTTACACAAAATCTTTTTAAAAAAGTCTAGTTCATTCCTTTCAAACATTTAAAATTTCCTCCTCAAGATATTTGTTGGGTCATTACAGGCTCTTTGGGAACATTTCCAGTGTTCTTAAGTCAGCTCAGGAAAGAGGTCATTAGATTGGTAAACCATCATGGAGGTAGTGATTACTGCCCTTCCCGTCATTGCTTTTATTAGAAATCACTTCTTTGTGGTGACCTGAAATATACCTTCTTATGACTTCAGCTCTTTGTTTCTAGTTTCATCTTTCAGAATAATGTAGAATAAGTCACTTTCAAGAAAACCAGGAAATATGAAAATAGACTATGAAGAAGACAATGAGACCTCTCATGCAATTACATATATAAACAAAAATAATTTACAAAATTAACTTTGATCACTGATTGAAGTGTGAGATTTTATATACTTGAATGGCATAAATATCCAAAAACTAGTTTAATTATCTTTAAATTAAAGATCATAGATAAATGCTTAGAAAAATGCTTATGAAAATGAAAGAAAATCTCCTACATTATCCCCTGATCCAAAGTCTTGGCTAGTGGTTCATATTTTGATAAAATCCATTGAGTTCTTCTGGGCATGTTTTCAGGGACTGGAGACAGGCTGTATATACAAATTTCATCCAAATCTGTTGGCTTAACATCCATTACATGACATACTTTTTTCATTTTATTAAAACATGATAAATATTTTGATCGATATCTGCTTTTTCCAAGGAATTTATTGTAAATAAATTAGCATCTCTTTTTGTGAGATTGGTTCCATTACACTTTCTCTGCACTTGATATTATTCCCTTAGGGTGGATGTTTGTGTATGGAGCTCTGAAGTCACTCTTTGGGCATTTTTAAGATAGCTAATGTATTTGAGAAATCAGTAATGTACTTACGATAAATTTCATGTAAGTAATTTTTAAAGAAATGCTCAAGGTTGGACATTCCTTAGTAAAGTAGCAATATTTTATTGGAATTTACTGACCATTTGCCAAATGCCTTTCATATATAAGTTTAGGGGGGAAAGAGAGACAAGCAGAGACAGACAAAAAGACAAAGAAACAAAGAGAAAACAAATTCATGTGTTTTGTATCGATTGTCTTCTGAATATATACAAATATCTTTGATATGATTCAATATATAATATCTGGATGGAAATCAGAAGCTCTCAGAAAAAATACATATGTGTGTATTATGATGTGTGGAAAAATTTTGACTATAACATTTTAAGAATTGATAAATAAGCCGTGTATGGTAAGATAAACAATCAAAAGCAAGGCAGTACAGATTTCCAACAGAAATATGTTTCAGAAACTTTCAAATGTTTCATATTCTATTATTGCAACATGAGAAATATATCTTCCTGAGAATGGTGCACCCTGATACTGTTGTAACTTTGCAGTCTTAGTGACCACAAAAATTTTCTATTTTGCTAAAAACATGTAAATTCACTAATTTCGTAAAGGGCATTAGCAGATCTTCAGCATACATAGGGAAAAAAAATAGACCCAGCGTTTCTTACAGTAGTTATTTGATTACAGTCTTGAATACCTTATTCTGAACTTGTATCTTCATCTATGAAATCAGGAAAAATAACACCTTCCGCCATATATTTTGCAAGGATAGAAAGGGAGAATTCTGTGAGACTGTAGCATATTACCTGATTCATAAGACCAGTCTGAAGCTCTTCTGGCTCAGCCTTGCTCCTTCTCTCTCAAATGGAGCCCTGTAACATTTGAACCTGTCTATTTTGTTGCCCTTATACTTTCTCTCTTGGTGCAAAAAGCATCCACGTTTGTCTTCCATTTCCTTTTTGACATGGTTTTCAATTCTTTTCTTACAATGACTACTCTGGAAGTATACTGTAGCTTATCAATACATATGCCCATCGTTCCATTCATTTCTTTATTTGAAAAAAAAAAAATCTTTAAGAGCTAAAATGTCCCAGTGACTTGAAATCATCAAATTCTTTTTCCAAAACTGTTTTTATTTCCCCTCTTCAGTGTCATTAGCCTCAAAATAAAATCTGTGAGAGCAAAACACAGTTCTCTCTTTTTATAACACACATTTTGCCAACTGTCAGTGCACACCAGACTCAAAAGTCTTTATTGAACTTCCTGCCATATTTCATCCATATCTTTCATGAAAAGCTTTCAACTAATTCAACAGTTATCAACAGGTAAAGAGTCTATAAAGTCATAATTTCAAACAGGGTGTCTTCTCATCTATCTGAAGTCTCAACGGCTAATGCACTGCCAAGTCCCTGCTAGGTATTTCTGTGGTTTTATCAGAACTAATTGCTTTCACAATAACAGGATTGGATCAACACCTGGCCTCTCCCTCCCAGTTTAGATAACACCAACATGTTCTCTCCTCCCCTGATGCCCATTTACTAGCTATAGATGGAATTTCCCATCCTGTGCATCTCTGTAGGACATTCTGGTGAATCCCCAGAAGAACCTGAAACACCAGGGTGTCACCATATGCTATTAATGACTGTCCTCTGGAAACATGTGGTATTAGCCAGGGGTTACTATTCCATGTTCCCTTTTTTAAATTCTAGCATCTTTTTAAATTTCTACCATTTTTTAAAATTAGAGCATTATAATTATACATAGTATTTGGGTTCATTTCAACAAAATCACACATGCAAAGAGTTTGATTTCAATCCCCTTTCCTCTCTTTTCTTTCCCTTCTCCCTCCTCCTATTCACCCTCCTTTACTAACCTTCCTTTCTTCCACATACACATAAAGGTGAAATTCTTTTTGGTAACTTTGTATATGAATATAAAGTAATTTATTATAAATATTCTTACAAATAACATAATTTAATTACAAATATTTATTTTATTTTATTACCCTTTTCTATTTGTTCTATTTAGTTTTTTTACATGACAGCAAAATGCATTTTGATTCATTGTACACAAATGGAGTATAACTTTTCGTTTCTTTGGATGTACATGATGTAGAGTCACACCATTCGTGCAATCATACATGTACATAGGGTAATGATGAGCGTCTCATTCCACCACCTTTCCCACTCCCCAGCCCCTAAAATCAGCATATTACAGTGTCACAGCCACATCAATGTTTATAGCAGCTCAATTCACAATAGCTAAATTGTGGAACCAGATGCCCTTCAATAGATGAATGGATAAAAAAAATGTGGTATATATACACAATGGAATATTGCTCAACCTCAAAGAAGAATAAAATTATGGCATTTGCAGGTAAATGGATGGAGTTGGAGAATATCACACTAAATGAGATAAGCCAATTCCCCAAAACCAAAGGCCAAATGTTTTCTCTGATAAGTGGATGCTGTTAAATAATCGGGGTGGGGGCTAAGGGAAGAGTGGAGGAACTATTCAGGTTCTTAACTGGCTTTTATTGTATGTGCACTTTTACCAAGAAAACAGACTGCTTCAGAGGAAGAAAAATAAGTAAAACTTGCCAAGTCGTCAAAGTCTTAAGACTCTTGTTCAGAGAAGGTACTATTTGATCCTTAAACTTGTCCATGGTATCTTTACATGAGGTAAGAAAGTCATGATTGAATGTCCTCTTTAGCCAAGAAATTCTGTTCTGAAGAGGGCAGTAAAAGGGGCTAGAGTATTTTTCCCCTTCTTGAAAATCCTACAGAGACTTAGCTACAAGGAAGGTGGCTCCTCTCTGTTGTCCACACCAGACATCAAGGGAAAAATATCTATGAAAGATCAGACAGATTCACAGAAAGAAGATTCCAGACCTTGGTCATAGGGGATGACCAACACTTATTATGTAATATTTATCAGGAAACAAAGGGAAGGGGAATTTCTACTATACTTGTCTAGGTCTTGTTGTATCCTGAAATGGGCATATCAATGTCATTCAAATAATCTAAGCCTTTAGCTGGGTCTTGACAAAGTTTGGCATTTAAAAGACAGGAGCAGATCTTCCTCTGTAAAGTGTCTGTTCATTTCCTTGGCCCATTTATTGATTGGGTTATTGGTGTTCGCGGTGTAAAGATTTTTGAGTACTTGGTAGATTCTGGAGATTAGTGCTCTGTC
>JAJEJO010049936.1:673452-747657 GCA_020662805.1 Glaucomys volans | reverse complement strand
TCAGCCATAAAGAAGAATAAAATTATGGTATTTGTAGGTAAATGGATAATGTTGGAAACTCTTATGCTAAATGAGATCAGCCAATCCCAAAAATCCAAAAGCCGAATGGTCTCTCTGATATATGAATGATGATGCATAATGTGGGGGGGAAAGATGGCAAGAATGGAGGAAAGATAGCTAGCATAGAGGGAAGGGAGGGGTGGGGGTGGGTGGGGGGTAAAATTAATAACAATGTGTGACAGATACCATTGCCCTGTGTACATGCATGAATGCACAGATGGTGTGACTCTACTTTGTGTACAACCAGTGAAACAATAGCTGTACTCCATTTGTGTTCAATGAATCAATAAGTAAATAAAAGAATAAATAAAAATAAAATAAAATAAAATAAAATAAAATAAAATAAAAGACAGGAGCAGGTCTTCTCTGTGTTAAATACATACTTACTAATGATACAGCTTAGATAGCATCACCGGCCTATTTCCTTACTAAGAGTGTTTTGATGTAGCTCATCTATTTAACAACACACAAATTAGAAACCAACACTTGTAATTCCCATCTCACAAATAAAAGAACTGAAGCACAGATTTAAATGGGATTTTCAATGTCTAACAAATTAATCAAAGAATCAGAATCAAGACCTAGATTACATGAATCTTAGCCTTATGTTCATTTGATACTATTCTGGAATTCAAATGCTTTTTCTAAGTTGTTATTTCTGCTTCCTTTGCCCAGTTTAAAAACATATCAATAACTTTGTCTTTAGACGTCAAATTTTTAAGTGAGCAATGATTGACAACTGGAATTTCATTAGAGACCTTCAAAAACATTAGCAGTTTGTGGAAACACTACTGTTAATTTTATGTAGATTTCATCATGTTGAGGCAATTATTGGCATTAACCTATGACTTCCACTGAGTCCTTCTAACTTTGGAAGTCAGACTGACCACAACTCCCTGCGACCCCAGACTACATTCCATACTAACATTTGTATTATTTTAATTAAATAAAGACCATATCTACTAATGAACTCGTGTGAGACACAACAGATTTCTGTTGCTATACCTCTCTTCTTCCCAAAGATGTAGTTTGCTAGCTTTGCATACAGAAGCTGTCTCTGTTCTTAACCCTAATCCTGGGTCTTTGCATCTTTATTTACTTGTCTGTGGATGAGGTTGGAATAAATCATCAGCATATTATTTAACATCATACTGACTACTGTGACATCCAAAGTTGAAATATATGATGGATCCAGCATTGTATAAATGTACTTCTTAATCTAATAAGCTCAAAAGTCAACGTTCCTCAATTGGTGGGCAGTTTAGTAAGGTAGGATCTTTCCATGTTGTGTTTCTATCATTGTCAATCATATCTGCCAAAGATGTCTTACTTAGTTAAAGGAAAGGGAATAGGAACCCATCCACAGGAGGGTTCACGGCCTCAGCTGCAGTAGCAGATAATAGTTCTGTTAGCGTTCCACTACCTAGTACTGGCTGACATGGCCACCAATAAATCAAGGCTGGTAGAAAATGTGTGCTCAGGAAGAAGAAAAGTTTTGGTTAAATGTTAGTGTCCTACATTAGTGCCTTCCCACTATTCTCACATTATGTAACTATAAGGTATGAATGTCTGCAGAAAGTATTTGATGAGAGAGACATATCTACAAGACAATATTCTTCTGTTTTCCTTAGCATTTTTCTTTTCCTATGTTACAGTCCCTTGGATATCTCTCTCACAGTTGGAATTAGATAGACTAGTCTTAAAATGTTTAAAATAGACATTCTTGACCTATATCAACTTCTATTCCTGCACCTAGCCATTCCAGTTGTATTATCTCCCCTGTAGCTCCTATTTTTTGGTTGTTATGTAGCTGGCAATCCTTTGGGAATTCTCATAAGTTAGTCTTAAACCAATTTCCTTTGGATTCTATGGATTTTAATTTTCTAACTTTCCCTTCAGGCAGTTTCTAACTCATTCTGTTGCTTTTCTCTTCTTGAAGTTCATCGAGCCAGCAGTACCTGATATGATCTCCAGTGAAGATGTCAAACTTAATTATATAACCATCACCGCGCATTAGCACTGCAACCTCTTTTAATGCCTCTGATGACACCCACATTTTACTCAAGACAGAGTCAGGAATAGCTTCTTGTCCTGTAAGTTTTAGTGTGAACATTTCCCAGAACCAATTGCTTATGGCATTGTGGAATTAGATCCACAAACTCTGCCCTCATGTGACATTCATCATTTCCATTTTATTGCATCCCGTTGTTTCCTCAGCATTTTGGATTCGCAGTCCCTCCACCTGTGTTCATTTCCTTTGCCACATGAATCATGATTTAGTGGAATAATACACAACTGGGTTAGAATTCTAGCTCTGTCACCGGCAGGAAGTGTGACCTTCAAGATGTCATTTAACATTCATGAGACTCAGTTTTCTAATTTGCAAAACAAAAAGGACCATTATATCTGCACAATGGTGCTATTTTGAACATTATATGAGATGACATGCATTAAAAAAAAACCACATTTCCTGGAATGTCAGAGATGTTGAACAATCTTTCTGTTTCTTCTTCTTGGTCTCAGGGACTTGTGAAATCAAATTCATAGTTTCAGTGTCCGTATACCTTGGGGCATGGCACCAAAATTGGATGTATCAATGAAATCAGATTAAGATATTCCAATATATTTTTAGATTTAGTAAAATTTAAAGGTATAATTTAGTGTAACCTCTTTTCTTCAGCTGCATTCAGGCACCTTTCCTGTGTATTATAAGAAAAACACAAAGAAGTATAAAGCTCTGTACACAGTGTGAGTTTATAATTTAGAATGAAAAATTGAATGTCAGCCATTAATAAGAAGTGCTCATTTTCGATTGGTGAGAGTCAAGTAGGACTTCTTGTTGAAGATGGCTTGTGAATGAGTCCTGGAAAATGAGTAGAATTTTGGCAGGTAGGCATAGGAAATGCATATGTTGATTTAATATTTAATTCAAGTGGAATTATTTGGATTTCAAGTCGTGTGATCTTTCATGGTAAGAAAATCTTCTACATTTTTCATATTCTTCACCAGAAACTCCACTATACAATAAAGTTAAGAGGTTTGCCATCATATCAATATTTAAACAAAGTCAAAAAATTGGTGCTTTCACAACTCACCACAATAAGCTTTTTTCCTTAATTTTTCTTTTCTTTTTCTTTCTTTCTTTCTTTCTTTCTTTCTTTCTTTCTTTCTTTCTTTTTTTTTTTTTTTTGAAGGACAAAACTGCACAATGCTGTAATGAAATTAGATAGGTCTTAGGTGAAGGGAGGGAGAGCAAGTATAACAGGCTAGGACAATCTAGGTGAGACAATGGTAATGAAGAGCAGGAGGGCAGATGGATGTTGGGTATATTGTAATGGTAGGACCCATGAGACTTGTGATTAAATATGAAGCAAGAGAGAGGAGACAAGCATCAATCCAGAGAATTAATCACCCAAATTGGGGGAGTCTATAGGAGTAGTAGATTTGAGAGGAAAGGTCACACCAGTTTTGGACTTTGTTGATTTGAACATCAGTTCCATAGCTGTGTGGATATATTGAGTGGCCAGATGGATACATGCTTCTGATGTCAGGAGAAAAATTGAAGATAAAATAGAGTTTGGACATTTTCAGCACAAAGATAGCATTTTAAATCAGGCATATGCCTGAGATCACAAGGAAAGTGAGGTCAGTAAAGAAGACAAAAATTGCCAATGGACTCTCTAAAATCAAGAAATTGAGAAAAAGAAAACAAGCAACTTAAGTCATGGAGTGGTACTAGTTAAATTAGAGGAAGCCACAATGACAGGAAAATGAAACAGCAGAAAAGATAAACTGAGTCAAATAGTTATGAACTGAGAATTGAAAATTGACTTTAATGAAGAGGAGTTTATAAGTGACCTTGACATAATTTTAATAAAATGATGGAGGCAAAGACCACACTAAAGTCAGTTAAATACCTCTGTTCAAATGGGAGGAGATGAATCAAACACAAGTATAAACAACATTTTAAGGATTTTTTTTCCTAAAGAGACAAAGAAATAAGGAATAAATTGTGTTTTCTTTGTCTTCAATACACAGAATTTTCTTAGCAGCTAGAATGAGGTAATTAGAACAAAATGGTTATAAATGAATGAAGAAAGAAAATAGACACCAAGTCTACTAATTTCAATCCATTTAGCTCCAGAAGAAAAAGTGTTTGGGGCTTTGTTCTTGGCATCCACACTCACTGGGGTGCACCATGCAGTGAAGTCCATCTTTTTACTAACTAAATTTTATTTTTTAATCAATTTTTATTTGTTCTAATTTGTTGTACATGACAGTAGAATGCATTTATACATTTTGATAGATGGTACATAAATGGAGGGTAATCTCTCATTTTTCTGATTCTACATATTGTAGGATCACATTGGTCATGTAGTCATATATGTACATGACGTAATAATGTCTGTTTCACTCTATAATCATTCCTTCCTCTTGCCCCTTACCCTCCCTTCAGTCCCCTCTACTTAATATAAAGTAAATCTATTCTTCCCTATTACACCCTCTTATTGAGAATTAGCATCCACATATCAGAGAAAAACATTCAGCCTTTGTTTTTTTTTTTTTTTGGTGGTGCTTATTTCACTTAGCATCATATTCTCTAACTCCATCCATTCATCAATTAATGCCATAATTTTATTCTTCTTTAAAGCTGAGTAATATTCCATCATATATGTCACATTTTCTTTATCCATTCATCTGTTGAAGGGCACCTAGGTGTTTCCATATTTTAGCTATGGTGAATTGAACTTCCATAAACATTGATATGAAAGCATCACTGTAGTATGCTGATTTTAAGTCCTTTGAGTATGGACTGAATTGGGTCCCAGCTATCTCCTAAACTGAGGAGTGGGATAGCTGGGACAAATGGTGGTTCCATTCCACATTTTCTGAGGAATCTACATACTGTTTCCATAATTATGGCACCATTTTACATTCCCACCAACAATGTATACCTTTTTCCCCATGTCCTCACCAACCAACATTTATTGCTGCTGGTATTCTCGATAATTGCTGTTCTGATTGGAGTGAGATGAAATCTTAGAGTAGCCTTGATTTGCATTCTCTTATTGCTAGAGAAGTTGAATATTTTTTCATATATTTATCAATTGTATATCTTCTTCTGTGAAGTGTCTATGCAATTCCTTAGCTCATTTATTAATCATGTTATTTGTGGTTTTTGGTGTTAAGTGAGTTCTTTATATATTCTAGAAATCAATTCTTTATCTGAGGTGCATGTGGTAAAGATTTTATCCCAATTTGTAGGCTCTCTATTTACATTACTTATTGTTGCTTTTTCTGAAAAGAAGCTTTTCATTTGAGTCCATCCCATTTATTGATTCTTGATTTAACTTCTTGTGCTTTAGGAGTCTTGTTAAGGAAGTCTGATCCTAGGCTTACATGGTGAAGATTTGGGTCTACTTTTTCTTCTAGTCGTGGCAGGGCCTCTGTTCTAGTGCCTAACTCTTTGATCCACTGTGAGTTGAGTTTCATGCAGGGTAAGAGATAAAAGTTTAATTTCATTTTGTTACATGTGGCTTTCCATTTTTCCCAGCACCATTTGTTGAATAGGCTATCTTTTCTCCAGTGAATGTTTTTGGAATCTTTGTCTAGTATGAGATACCTGTATTTATCTGGGTTTGCTTCTGTGTCTTCTATTCTGTACCATTGGTCTATGTGTCTGTTTTGGTGCCACTACCATGCTGTTTTCATTACTATAACTCTGTAATATAGTTTGAGGTCTGGTATTGTGATGCCTCTTGCTTCACTTTTCTTGCTAAGGATTGCTTTGGTTATTCTTGGTCTCTTATTTTTCCAGATGAATTTCATGATTGCTTTTTCTAGTTCTAGGAAGAATGTCATTGAAATTTTAATAGGAATTGCATTAAATTTGTATCACTCCTTTGGTAGTACGACTATTTTGACAATATTAATTCTGCCTATCCATGAGAATGGGAGATCTTTTCATCTTCTAAAGTCTTCTTCAATTTCTTTTTCAATGATCTGTAGTTTTCATTGTACAGGTTAGATTGATTTCCAAGTATTTTATTTTTTTAAGGCAACTGTGTATGGGGTAGTTTTTAATTTCTCTTTAAGTGCATTCATTACTGATATATAGGAAGGTGTTTGATTTATGGGTATTGATTTTATATCCTGCTATTTTGCTTAATTCATTTATTAGTTCGAGAAGGTTTTGGTGGAATTTTTTGGATTTCCTAAATATAGAATCATATCAGCAAATAGTGATAGCTTGAGTTCTTCTTTACCTATTTGTATCTTTAACTTCTTTTTTTTTTCTGTCCAATAGCTTTGGCTAGAGTTTCAAGGAAAATATTGACCTCCTGATTCAGTTTAGGTAGGTCATATATCTCTAGAAATTTCTCTTCAGTATTTGTCTCAGTATTTTCTATTTTATTGGAGTACAAAATTTCAAAACAGTCTCTATCTTTTTGTATTTCATTTGGGTGTATTGTGGTATTTCCTTTTTCATCATATATTTTCATAATTTGGGTTTTCTCTCTTTTTCTCCTCATTAGTGTGGCTAGTGGATCATCAATTTATTGATTTTTTTCAAAGAACCAAATTTTTCTTTTTTTCAATTTTTTGTATTGTTTCTTTTGTTTCAATTTCATTGACTTCAGCTCTGATTTTAATTATTTCCTATCTTCTGTTTTTGGTATTTATTTGTTCTTTTTCTAGGGCTTTGAGATGTAATGGTAAACCATTTATTTGGTGAATTTTTACTCCTTTCATAAATGAGCTCAATGGAATGAACTTTCCTCTTAGTATTGCCTTCATAGTATTCCGGAGATTTTGGTATGTTGTATTGGTATTCTCATTTATCTCTAAGTATTTTTTCATTCCATCCTTGATTTCTTCTACTATCCATTTTTCATTCAATAGCATATTATTTAGTTTCCATTGTTAGAGTAGCTTCTATTTTTTATTTTTATCATTGATTTCTAATTTCTGTCCATTATGGTCTGATAGAATGCAGGGTATTTTCTCCATTTTTTTGTGTGTGTTTACTAAGAGTTGCAATGTGCCATAAGATATGGTCTATTTTAGAGAAGGATCCATGTGTTGCTGAGAAAGAAGTGTATTCACTCATTGATGAATGAAATATTCTGTCTGTTAAGTCTAAATTATTGATTGTATTATTTAGTTCTATATTTTCTTTATTTAGTTTTTGTTTAGAAGATCTGTCCTGATTTGTCCAGTAGTGAGAGAGGAGTGTTAAAGTCACCTAGTATTATTGTGCTGTGGTCTATTTGATTCTTTAAATTGAGAAGGGTTTGTTTGACATACATATATGCTCCATTGTTTGGGGCATAAATATTTACAATCATATGTCTTCTCTTCAGTAGAATGGAATGACCTTCTTCTGATTAACTTTGGCTTGATGTCCACTTTATCTGATATGAGGATGAAAATGCCTGCTTCTTTACACAATCGTTATGAGTGATATGGTTTTTCCCATCCTTTCACCTTCAGTCTGTGAATGGCTTTGCCTATGAGGTAAGTCTCTTGGAGACAACATATTGTTGGGTCTTATTTTTTAATATAATCTGCAATTCTATGTCTTTTGATTGATGAGTTTAGGCCATTAATATCCAAGGTTATTACTGAGATATGACTTGTATTCCCAGTCATTTTGGTTTATTTCTGGCTTTGAATTTGATTTAGTTTCTCCTTTGATTATTCCTTTAGTGTAGCTCCTCCCTTTGCTGGATTTCACTTTTTTTTTAAACATCATCCTCATGGAATACATTGTTGAAAATGTTCTATAGTGTGGGCTTTCTAGTTGTGAATTCTTTTAACTTTTGTTTATCATGGAAGGTTTTTATTTCATCTTCACATCTGAAATTTAATTTTTCAGGATATAAAATTCTTGGTTGGCATCCATTTTCTTTCAGAGCTTGAAATATGTTGTTCCATAACCTCCCAGATTTGAGGGTCTGGGACGTGAAATCAGTTGAGATCTGAATTAGTTTTCCACTATATGCAATTTGCTTTTTTTCCTATCATGGCCTTTAAGATTTTATCTTTATTCTGGGTTTTACTCATTTTCATTATAATGTGTCTTTGTGTGGGTCTGCTATAATTTTGTACATTTGGGGTCCTGTAAGCTTCCTGTATTTGATTTTCCATTTCATTCTTTAAGATTGGGAAATTTTCTGAGAATATGTCATTGAAAATGACATATTCATTCAGAATATGTCATCTGTCCTGATAACTATTATATTTGTTTTTTTCATGTTATTTCATAATTCTTGGAAATAATGTTCATGGATTATTACCATCTTCTCTGCATGGACAACTTTATTTTTGATATTAAAAGTTTTGTCTTCATTGTCTGAGGTTCTGTTTTCCAAATGTTCTAATCTGTTGGTGATACTTTCCATTGAATTTATAATTTGATTTATTGATTCCTTCATTTGAGGATTTCTGGGGTTTTTTTTTTTTTTTCAGTATCTCTAACTCTTTATTGAAGTAATCTTTCACTTCCTCTATTTTCTCTTTGATTTCATTCTTTATACCATCCTTTACTCTACAAAGCAGATTAACTATGTACATTCTAAAACTCCTTCTTGGACATTTCTTCTATTATATTGTAAAAGGATTCTCTTATTGGTACATATTGATTTGTTTGTGGCATTTTCTTCCCTTGCTTTTTCATGTTGCTTGTGTGTTTTCTCATCTAGTTGTATGGATCTGAGGCAGTATAGATTTGACCCTGTAGACATATATTGTCCCTGAAGATTTCCAGTATCTCACCTTTAAGAGAGAGGTTAATATCAATAGCACCTAAGGCAAATAATATACAGCTTCACATTTAATAGATCCCACCAAGGCATCCACTGCCCTCTTTCTACATACAGCAATGATGAGTTCAATCACTGTCCACAATAAAAACAGACAATTTGCCAAATGTATTTCAATTTCAGATAGTGGACAAAGAAAGAACAGAAACAGTTGAGGACATGGTGTTCATGAGGGAGAAAGAGAGAAGCCAGAAGCAAAAATCTACAGGAAGAGTGGAAGAGGAACCAACAGAGATTGTCTGTTAGGTGGAGAAAAGGTAGTAAGGGCATCCAAGAAAACAGACAAGCAAGAAGAAGAATACATATAAAGAGAAAAAAGTTAAAAATATAAGAATATGCAGAATGTACAACTGCAAAACATCATGCATATATCATGATGTTTTATCTTCAATAAGCTGATGAACCAAAAAACACCCTTTTCTTCAATAAGCTGATGAACAAAAAATCACCCTGCTCCAAATATAATAGAGATGCCAGAGAAGAAAAAAATTAAAATAAAATAAATCTCAGTGGAAAATTGAACAACTGTCTCTGCCAGTGTCCAAAAGCTTCTCAGCCCTGTCTCTCACCTCCCATAAGACTGCCTGGCCCAGATGGGTCCAGGCAAACCTAGTCACTATCTCACCAGTGTGGGCCTCCGATGTCCTGGGTTCAGTCACTTTGCAATCCCAAGATCTCAATGGCTTTATTTGAAGAGAGACCCCTAGCAATGAGCAATCCTGAGAAACAGTAACTAGATGGCAGCAACCCGCACTCCCAGGAGGAAGACCCCAGGTGCAGTCAAGCCTGTAGACACCCCAACACTTAACCTCCAGGTCCTGGTTGGTATCCCCAAGGTGTTCCCAAGGTGGCAGTGGCATCAAACTACCAGCATCCCAAACAAACACTCTGGCTGGCATTTCAAATGCATGTGACCGTGTGTAACCAAACCTGGGTCTCCCTGGCAGCTTACCTCTGGGCAGTGATAGAAGTGGTAGTAGCAGGGGTCAATGGCAGCAGGCAGGGGGTCAGCAGCAGCTGCAGTCATTGGTGGTGTTGGCAGTAATGGTGGCGGCAGTGGCAGCTGTGGCTGCAGCTACAGTAGCACCCAGAGAGAAGACCCTTGGTGACCTCTGGGGAGTGGTAGCAGCTTTGGCCACAGTGGTGCTGGTGGTAGCAGTGGCAGCAGAGGTGACAGCGGCAACAGTGTATATGGCAGCCTCACCAGAAGAAAAGACCTCTGGGTGTCCAAGATAGTGCTGAGGGCAGTAGACCTCTGGGCGACTTCAACAGCATTGATAGTAGCAGCAGCACCTGAAGAAAAGACTTCCAGGCACCTGTGACAGTTGTGTCAGGAGCAGCTATGCTCCAAGAGAATACCTCTGAGTGACGGCAGAAGTGCCCTTATTTTTAATTCATGTAAAAAATTATATATATCAGTGGGATACCAAGTGATGCTGCAATGGTGCAATGTTTAAATCTTTGCAATAAGCTCATCTAATTCTCCGACACAACTCTCTTGAGTTCTTAGCTAATCCCAAGTACCTCACACAATCACCACCTAATCGACCTCCTTGGACCCATTCTCTTACTCCTCCAGTTCCACGGGCGAACGTCACCTAATGAATTTTCCCATCAGCCCACTCTTCTTTTGTGATGTTCCCAGGTTTCCTGAAGAATTAATGTGGTACTTCTGGCCTTCATGGAGTTCCAGTCAAATGAAGTACTGTTTTTGTTCCTGTCCCAGGAGCTCCCTCTGATTTCTCTTCACCACATTCCAATTCCTTCTGCTCCCTCCATGTGTAATCTCCTTCCGATGTCATATAAAATCCAATGGTCTTTAAAGAATTTGCTAGAGAAACTTTCCTCCATATTGACTCTTCTCGGTCCACAGAATGCTCTCTGAAGTTCACTGTGTCCTTGTTGTCCCTTCACAGCATGTGTACCAGTCACTTTTACATTTTATCCATTCATCCCCCATTCATGTCCAAAAGTAAATAAAACATTGTTATCACACTTCTATATATTTTCTTAAAACTTTCAAGAACAAATTCATAACATATTAACTATAATTAAAGAATTCAATTTATTTTATTGCTAATCTTTGATCTCCTTTCTTAACTATCATAAATTAGACTTCAATGAATAACAGAAAAAATTAAAAATGAGTCTTTAGTAGTATGATACACATTCTTCAAAGATATAAATCTTTATAATTATGTTATGATTTTTTTCTCTTTTTTCCCACAGTTTTATTGGTGCATTGTAGTCATACATATTGATGGAGTTCGCTGTCACATATCCATACATGCACACACTGCGACAATATAGTTGGACCAATATCACTCTTCAGCAGTTTCCTCTCCCTCCCCACCTCCCACCATTTGGTCCCTTTCCTCTTCTCATCTCCCTTTGATTTTCGTGAGATCTGTCCCCACTTTCTTTTCCTTTTTCCTCTCTAGTTTACTCATAGGAGAGAAAACAGGACCCTTAACCTTCTGAGGTGACTTATCCCACTTAACATGATGGGGTTTAGTTCCATCCATCTTCCTGCAAGTGCCATAACTTCATTTTCCCTTATGGCTGAATAAAATGTAATTGTGTATATGTGTATATATACCACATTTTCTTTATCCATTCATCTATAGATAGACAACTACACTGGTTCCATCGTTTGGTTATTGTGAATTGTGCTGCTATAAATATGTACCACTATTTGCATGTATCACTGTATGCAATGTATCACTGTTACAAGGTGCCTTTATTTCTTTAGGGTAAATACCAAGAAGTGGTAAAGCTGGGTCATATGGTAGTTCCATTTCTAGTCCTTTGAGGAACCTCCATATTGGTTTCCATAGTGGTATAGTCACGATGGTGGAACAGTCCCACCAGCAGTGTAAAAATGTTCCTTTTTCTCCACATCTTCTCCAGCATTTATTATTATTTCTATTTTCAACGAGTGCCATTTGACTAATGTGAGATGGAAATCTCAGTTTAGTTTTGATTTGCGTTACCCTAAGTTCGAATGATGTTGAAAGTTTTTTCATATATTGGTTGACCATTTGTATTTCTTCTTTTGAGAAGTATCTGTTTAATTCATTTGCCCAGTTATTAATTGGGTTCTAAATGTAAATGGTAATAATTACACTATCCATGTCAACTAACATTGACTGAGTCTCATAAAGACTAAGCTAACTGCCTCAGGGGATTTTCAAACACCTTTGCCTCCTGAGATCCATGCACTTGGGTAGCTCCCTCTCACAGTGAAAGGACTGAACATGTAACCCAAAAGGATGTTACAGAAAGTGTGGGTACCCTTAGGGTATCATTAGGTCTTGATCTCTTTTTAGTCACTCACTCTGGGGAAAGCCAGCTTTCTACCATGTCAAGAGGTACCTAAACCCCCTGCAGAAAGGACTATAGGAGATAAGACTGAGGTCTCCTCCCAGTGACTGTTACTAACTTGTTGGCCCGGTATGTGAACCACTTTCAAGACAGTTTTCAGTCCCATTCAAAACATCAGTTTTGACTACAGTTATAGTCACCATCTTCAACTTCAAGAGACTCAGATGGAAATACGTAGCTAACTCTCTCCAAGATTTCTCATGCACAGATATGAAAGATGTTATTGCTCTATTATGTTTTAATGTGTTGCACAATAGATCAATAATTGATCTGTTATTGCTTTTGCTCCTGCCATAACATTGAAAAGATAGTATAACTTTAAACTTCTAAATTAATGAAAGGGTAGGAGTGTAGCCTAACAATGGAGCCTTCTGCCTCAAGCACTCTAATTGTTCATATCCTACCTCCCTATATTAAAAGATTAGATTATCCCTGAGAAAAGATTACATTGGCCATTCATTTTCTCTGCAGTGATCTTTTGCCATGTCTAACTCAGTGCCCTCTGATGCCTTTGTTGATGCATTGCCCAATCCATCCATAAACCCACCCCTGGAATGCTGTATGTGACTGGCATAGTACTCACTTTTGTAAACCACAATAAAAGCAAATGTTTCTAATTCATGCTGCCTTTTGATTCCCTACATAATTATGATGTTCATGCTTTATCTCAACCACATCAATATCCTTTTGCTATTAGCAATGAAAAACAAAACAAAACAAAACAAAGTAAATGGTTTGTCTCTCCTCTTGTCCAACAGAAGGAGGAAGCTCAGGGCTCCAGGTCTTGATATAGATGGGGGAATTTTGTTAGGCTTTGTCCAAGCAGGGGATTAGTATTTTGGGAAATACTAGATTAGAAAGTTTTGAGATTTGGATGATTGCTATTCCGTCATTACCAACCAGCACAATCTTTTTATGGTTGTTTTTGCTTTTTGCTTTTCATTTTTTATCTATTAACTAGTAGCATTAGACTATCTTGTTGTAGTTTGCCATGTACACAGAGGAATTTAGAATATGTTTGGTGGATTCTGAAGTAACTTACAATAGAACAGAGTCCAGGAATAGCAGGATCTTCATTAACATATACCTCAAAAGTCCATACCTATTGTTTAATGCAAGGTCTTCATGTATATCTGACTCAAAAGAAGAGAGAACACACATGTGTAACTATTTTTATTACCATAATTTCCTGCATCTCTTCTCAATGCAAGATCAAGGTTCAGCATTTCTTGTGTCACAGGATTGAAAGACCTAAATACAGAGGAAATAGTATTAGTAAAAATGTGATAAATAAGCTTTTAACTTTCAAACACTTTCTCTATGAGGACTTTTACTCACTTTTCCTTGTAATCTCTGAGAATACTCTCAGCTGCAAATGGATATAGATTATAGTGGGTTAGTAGGTTTCCCCCCAAAATCAAATAGATCGTTCCAAGTCAAGTTAAAAACCAAAAATAAGCCAAAATGACCAAAAATACAAATCATACCACATTAATAACCCTGAATGTTAATGGCCTAAACTCATTAATCAAAAGACATAGACTGGCAGATTGAATTAAAAAGAAAGACCCAAGAATATGCTGCTTTCAAGAGACATCTCATAGAAAAAGACATCCACAGACTAAAGGTGAAAGGACAGGAGAAAAACATACCATGCCCATGGACTCAGTAAAAAAGCAGGGATCTTCATCCTCATATCAGATAAAGTGGACTTCAAACCTAAGTTAGTCAGACGGAATAAAGAAGGACATTTCATACTGCTTCAGGGAACCATAAACTAGCAAGACATAATGATTTTAAATATTTATACCCCCAACAATGGAGCATCTATGTCCATCAAATAAACCCTTCTCAATTTTAAGAATCAAATAGACCAAAACACAATAATGGTGGGTGACTTTAACACACTACTCTCACCACTGGATAGATCCTGCAAACAAAACCTGAACGAAGACACTATAGAACTAAATAATACAATCAACGATATAGACTTAACAGACATGTATAGAGTATTTCATCCATCATCAAGTGAATACACTTTCTTCTCAGCAGCTCATGGATCCTTCTCCAAAATAGACCATATACTATGCCACAAAGAAGCCATAAGTAAATACAAAAAAATAGAGATACTACCTTGTATTCTATCAGACCATAATGGAATGTGATTAGAAATCAATGATAAACAAAAACTACTCCTACACCTGGAGACTAAATAATATGCTATTGAATGATGCAAGGTTCTTATGTTTCTTTCTGGTAAGAAAGAAAGGAGGCTATTATTGGTTTCCTCTTCACTAAAATGCAGGATATAAATGCAGAGACAACATTGGTAAAAAATTGTAGTATTGCTAAGTATGGAATGTCACAAAGTTAAGATACTGCTTAAAATTTTAGTAGCTATGACTTTAGACCTCAGATATGATAGAGGTGGATTAAAAACACTCTCCCAATATCAGTGAATGGGAGTTTTTGAAAGCTCCATCCTTTAGTGTTTGGTCCTCAAATTGTATTCAAGAATCTGATTACCTGTTAAGTTGCTGTTTCATATTATGAAGGCCAAGAGAGTTCATTGATATCCCTGAGCTATAGAAGATGATTATGTGAATAGAATGAGTTAAGATAGATGATATGAGGTTCTTTGCAACTCTGAAAGACTGTCTCTTTTAAATTTTGTATTCTTTATTTGAGCCAAAATGAACTGATATTATAATGAGAACACTAGTGTTATCTGCTATAGCAAAATTCATTGGTTTAGGCTGCAAATACCAAAAACATGTGCAACCATATGCACTTCATGATCTCACAATGATCCATGCAGATCTTTGAAATCTAGATACAAAATTAATGTGGGACCAAGGACCATTAAATTAGAGTTCTGGTAGGATCAAAATAGACCATAAAGTGCATGATAAGTAGGCAATTTCTGGAGGGAATAGCACAACTGCCTAAAAACAGACTTGCATTAGGGATTCACCACAGTTCTGATTTCTTGGTGCATTACTGGTAAGTAAGTTGCAGTTACCATGTTTACTCTGAACTTCTTAGACTATTATGAAGACAAGGATTCTCCGGCCATTTTAGACTTGGAAAGAAAACCATGTGCTGTTTCATTAGCCATGTCTGCTTTGGCCCTGAGAGTAGGCTGTGATGGGATGTGTGATGGGGAGACAGCAGGTCTGCAGAGAAGGCAAAGAGATTCAGGGCTGAAAGTGCTCTTCAAGATTCAATGGCTCCCATAATGAAGTCACAGGGAATCAGAAAAGTCATTTGAACTGCTGAAACTCATGGAACCATTTAGTCTCAAAGTGATTTCAAAGTCACATCATTTGGCCCACCTACTCAGTATGCTTTCTGGTTTGTGCTTCTGTTTCCAATTAAGAAGGTAGACCAGAAAACACAGGTACACAAAGGTATGCCTGTTTCATTACTGGAAGATCAAGCTTCATATTTACTGAATACTCCCACTATAAAATATCCTTAATGATTAAATAGTTAATGGGGACAAGGGTGAAAGAAAGGGTGGCCGCTTATGTCCCCAATGCAAGGAAGAGGCATCCATTTCTAAGTAGAAAGCCATGGAATAAAAGATCAAAAATTGATAAATTTGCCAAAAGTAAATTTTAATATGCCATTAATCAAAAATAAAGAATCTTAAGGTGAAATCAGAAAAGAACAACAGTAAAACCTTGAGGGTAAGGTCATGATATTCTTTTGAAATCAATTTATTCTTAAACAAAAGAATAAAATAGAAAAAAATTTGCAACGTAATTGAGTAAAACAAACCTTAATGGCACAAACCAAGAAAATACTTTGAGTTTTGTAAGTGGATAAAGCTATACAATTAAGTAGGATATATTGCCATTTCCTCCTCAAATTTTAAGAATATTCAAAAATTAAAAATTATCATATTCAGGATCAGTGAAGTCTGAGAAAGGTAGAGTTTAAAAGGCTAGTAGCTCTGTTTTAGCCAGTGTTTTCACTGCTGTGACTAAAACAATTTTAAAAGAGGAAAAGTGTATTTGAGGGGTCATGGTTTTGGAGATCTTAGGTTACAGAAGGCCGGTTCCATTCCACAAGACCAAACATCATGGCAGAAGAGTGTGGCAGAAGGAAGCATCCCACATCATGATCAGGAAGCAGAGAGAGAGAGAGAGAGAGAGAGTCCACTGGCCAGATACAAATATATACCCCAAACCACACCCCAATTCCCACCTCCTTCAGCCTCAACCTACCACTTCAGTTACTACTCTGTTAACACCTATCAGGGAATTCTTTCACTGATTGGGATAAGACTCTCACAACCCAATCACAGATCCCATGAACCTTCTTATACTGTCTCGCATTTGAGCTTCTGGGGGACACCACATCAACACCATGACAAGCTCCTATTATTTGTTCCAGATATCTTCTCCCCAACCTGTTCCATCTCTACAAGGCCTCTGGTTCCCCCGTTGCTGAGGACCTCCTTCTCACTAGTTGCAGCAGGTTCTACAACAGAACAGAAAGAGAGGGACAGTCTCCTCCTACTTAAAAACAGAATATCCAAAGTAGATCTGGTTCTTCAACCTTGATGCCAAAATGAAGGGGAACCAAGATGAGATCTACAACTGACCCACAGCCAGTGGTTGCTAGGAATAAGAAATCAGGTATGATGGTCAAAACCACTGAAATCTTGATGTTTTTAGCAAAAGCTAAAAAGCTAAAAACAGCTAGCTATTTTTTTTTTTTTTGCTATTTTTCAGCTAGCAAAAGCTGAAAAATATAGGAGGAGTGTAAGCCTCATTATATTTATTAAAAACATTTTGGCAATGTGTATCAGAATCCTTACATATCAGTTGATGCTATTGACTTACAAATTCCTTTCTATGACTCCATGTACCAAGAGATTCACTGCAATAAACCCTTATTAGTGAAAAATTAGAAGCAAGGCAAATGTCCAAAATTAGGAGAATGATTAAATAAATTATGATAAATTCATACAGCAAAATATTATAGAGCCATTACAGTTGTATTTACAAGGGATATCTAATGAGAAGAAAATAGTCACTATATAGTATGAGCTGACAAAACCTTACAAGTTTGCAAATACAGAATGATGTCAAATTTGTAATGTGTACAAATGTATATAAAGAGGTTGAAGTGAAATATACCAAAATTTGTATATGTGCTTACTTCTAGATGGGTAAGAAAAATGAACATTTTATTCTTTATTGATTTTTGTTTTTTAAAATCATGAATAAAGATGTTTATTTTTATAATAAGAAAAATTATAATTAGCTTATCCTCTTTTGGCAAATGAGAGGAAAACTCAGAATGGTTGAGTAGTCTCTGAAGGAACTATTTAGGGCCTATGGTAGTCCTACTCATGTTTGTAATGATTACACATTTATTTCTTTAATATTAGACTGCTCTGACTGAATGTTTTAATATTCAGTTTTCCAATAGATTTGTTGTATAGATAAAAATCTAAAATTCATTAACCTTTCACATTATTGATTGTTTCTTTTGCTGAGAAGAAAGTTTTTAGTTTGAGCCTACAGATTGGGACAAAATCTTTACCACATGCACCTCAGATAAAGCATTAAACTCTAGAATATATAAAGAACTCAAAAAACTTAACACCCAAAACCCAAATAACCTAATCAATAAATGGGCTAAGGAACTAACAGATACTTCACAGAAGACATATGATCAATCAACAAATACATGAAAAAATGTTCAACATCTCTAGAAATTAGAGAAATGCAAATCAGAAGTAGTCTAAGATTTCATCTCACTCCAATCAGAACGGCAATTATCAAGAATACAAGCAACAATAAATGTTGGCGAGGATGTGAGGAAAAAAGAACATTGCTTACACATTGCTGGTGGGAATGCAAAATGGTGCAACCATTATGGAAAGCAGTATGGAGATCCCTCAGAAAACCTGGAATGGAACCACTGACCCAATTATCCCACTTCTCAGTTCATACCCAACAAACTTAAAATCAGCATACTACAGTGATGCATCACAGCAATGTTTATAGTAGCTCAACTCACAACAGTTAAAATATGGAACCAACCTAAATGCCCTTCCAAAGATGAATGGATAAACAAACTGTGGTTATATAAATGATGGAATATTATTCAGCTTTAAAGAAGAATGAAATGATGGTATCTGCTGATAAATGGATGGAGTTGGAGAATATCATGCTAAATGAAATAAGCCAAACCAAAAAAACAAAGGTTGAATGTATTCTCCAACATATGGATGCCAATTCACAATAAGGAGGAGGATAGGGAAGGATAAAGTTACTTTATATTAGGTAGAGGAGAGTGAAGGGAGGGGAAGGGGTATGGGGGTAGGAAGGATTATAGAATGAAACAGACATTATTATCTCATGTACATATACAACTGCAAGACCAATACATACAAACAGAAAAATTAGAAAACATACTTCATTTATTTATGATTTATCAAAATATATAAATGCATTCTACTATCATGTACAATTAGAACAAATAAAAAATAAATAAATAAAATCCATTAACCCTCTTATAATATTTGAACAAAATTATATTAAAACTCAGATAGAATCAGAGGCCATCATGTTTTATAATTGTTTTCTATAATTCATTCATTCATTCATTCATTCATTCATTCAAAAACTAGTTAGCGCCTCCCAGGTTCTAAGTACTATGATAAGCATAGGAGAGTCCATAGTAAATAGAAATTACCCCTTCCCTAGCTTAACTTCCTGCCAAGTACCTATAGGAGAATCTTTCTTACAATACCATTTTCTTTTACAGTCCTTTTATTTCCTCTTCAAATATTGCTCCAGTTATCAGAGTGACTTAACATTATAAATGTGTAATAAATATTATTTGTACATATGTTTATTTCATTGGTTGATCTTAAATACCCAGACTGACCTGGAACTTTCCTCTACAGAGTATGGCACACCATTTATTCAGAGTAGACAGAAATGGATTTCAATTTCCCCATGTAATCTATTACAGACTTACCAATTCTCCTTATTCCTTCCCATTGGTAGACTTTAGATATTGTTTGATTTTGACTCTATAAATAATGCATCAATGAGAATCCTTCTACACTTACTTGTATAGAAGTAGTTATTTCTTATGATGTAAATGCCCCTACTTTTGCATGTGTTCCTCTTTTAAGAGAGCCCTTTCTAGTGTGGGTCTAACGCATTCTTCTGCACTGCTGAAAGTTCCGCTCAGTCCTTTTCCCTGATGATATTCGACCGTGAGCTTTGCTCAACTTTCATAGCTCAGTGGCTATTTTAGTTAACTTTTTTTGCTGCTGTGACCAAAAGACCTGACTGGAAAAATTTACTTGGGGGCTCAGAGTTTCAGAGGTCTCAGTGTGTACACACCAGAGTCCATTCTTTGGAGTCAGCGATGAGGAAGAACACTATGGCAGAAGAGTGTGGCCAAGGAAAGCAGCTCATGACATGGCCACCAGGAAGCAGAGAGAGAGAGAGAGAGAGAGAGAGAGAGAGAGAGAATGAGAGAAAGTGTTCCAGGAAAAATATACACCCTGAAGGCATGCCTAGCCAATGACCCATTTTCTCCAGCCATACCCCACCTGCCTACAGTTACCACCCAGTTAATATTCATCAGCAGATTAATATGTTGATTAGTTTAAGGATCTCAGAACCCAATCATTTCACGTCTAAGCTTTCTTGCATTGTCTCATGCATGAGCTTTTGGGGGATACCTAATATCTAAACCACAATAACCACTGCACTGCTTTTCTATGGTTACCATTACAAAACACAGGACTGGGTCACTTAAACAACAGACATTTCTTTCGTCACATTTCTAAAAGCTAGAAGTCCTAGGCTGAGTTGTCAACAGGTAAGACTTCTTCTAAGACACCTCTCCTTGTCTTATAGATGGCCTTCTTCTCCCTGTCTCTTCTCATTATCTTTCTTCTGTGCATGACTTTCTCTCTACATTGTATCCTACTTCCTCTTGTAAGGATACCATTCATATTGGGTTAGGCCCCATATATATGACCTCTTTCTACCTCTATCTCCAAATGTAGTCCCTATCTGCAAAAATAGTCACATTCTGAAACAGTAGGGATTGGGACTTCAGTGCACAAATTTGGGGTCACATAATTCAACACATAACAATACCACTGGTTTCCTACTCTGCCCCCTGTCTAACGTGTGACTCCATTGGATGAAAGTACAACTCAATGACCAGGACCTTGAGCAATGTAGGGTTAGGGTTAGGGTTAGGGTTATATGTATATATATTGTATACATATAATGTATATTGGCTGGACCATTTAGACTATGAACGTAATGAAGTATAGAAACCAAAAGAGCACTGAACACTGATGAGAGAGAATGAAGAAGTCAGAGAAAGTTTCATGAACATAGACCAAACTTTGAGTAAAGGATAGATGAGTATTCACATAAGCAGAGCTCTTTCCAAAAGTGGAATAACATCCAAAATCATGAGGTTAACAAGATTTGGTAAATTGGTGGGATGATGAAAATAAATTAAGATTTATAGGACTGTCAGAATTTAGATATTGCCTAATCCACAGGGACATCTTTTTTTTAACAAGGTGACTCAGTACCTTCTTGAACATCTCTAAAAGTTTTAACATAATTACTCCAATTACAGTATTGACTTGTTTCATTCACCAAAACAACTGGTACCTCTCACTTCCCTCATTCAAATATTATCTGAATGAGTTTGGCTTCATTTGTGCAGAACCTCTCCCATCATCTGTTTGATACATTTTCTTTAAATTGACATCTATCTCTCATACAGTGTTTATTAATATATTCTTGTTTAAATATATTGACATACACAAATATGGTTTGCTTATTTTATGAAACTTCATATTACCAAAAGTGCTTGAAAACTAGTTTCTGTTGGCCCACATAACAGGTATCAGTATAAATACATCCACAGCTACACCAAGTTTCATTAACTTAATTATATAAACAGACACACATCCAAAATTGTGCTACTTACCACAATTGCTAGATGCACTAAACATTCGGAAAAATTCATCAGGGTAAACCTCATGATGTGAGGCTTAGATTAATCCATTTCCGTTTGGCTATTTTAGCAAATGCAAAATGTTAGAGTTATTAATGAAGAAAAAATTCTGGTTTTGGATGGAGGTAGGACAGGGTGAAGGTTGGGATGAAATTGGAAAACAATCAGCAGAACAACTTTCCCTGGAATTTTGCCCAAAGGCAGCGGCCCTTTATTATAGAGCATCACCATGGTGGCTACATTAAAAGGTCAGTTCCCGTACTTAGAAACAGGTTCCTCGTAGTTCATGCTTTAATTTAAACTCAAAAATAATAGAACTCTATTTGAAATGATTACAGATTAAACAGTTCCCCTGCAATCTGATTTCATCTGTAAATTTGCTCAGCAAATCCTTTCTCCATAAAGAGAAGAAAAGAAAATTTCTAACCAGTACCAATTTGAATGAGGACTTAAAAAGCTTATGCGGAAAAATCTCCTGATTTCCTATTCCTAGCTAATTTCAATTTGCTTTGTGACCTTGAGCAATCATTTCCCTTCAGCGAACCTCAGGTTCTGAACCTGTGAAACAAGAGGATTGGATTGTTCCAGTGGATCTCAGAGTGTGGTCTCTGCAACAAGAGCCTGGGCATCAGCAGGAAACCTGCAAAAAAAAGAAAAAAAAAATGTGGATTCTCAGGTTCCCCTGCAGCAATCTACATTTTAACAAATCCTCCCCAGGACTCTGATGCTAAACTTTAAGAGCTACTGGACTACAGGAAGCAAATGCTCCCTTGGCTCTACCATCTGTGAAGTATTGGGATCTTGTGGTCTTTGAATTAGAAAAAGAAAAGACACCCTATGTTTTTAGTGGGAGGGGAAACTAGCTGGGATGAGCTGTTTGGAGAATGAATTTGCTCTTCAGAGGAGTGTCACCTGGCCTAACTAATGACTACAGATCCCATGGGGAGAAAATTCTAGGGAGGGTTTCTCTTGCCACCTGGAAAGGAAGCAGTGACAATATGGGAGAATTCTCTCCCGGTGCTCAGGGATGGGAAGAGGCAGGCTGGTAATGTCTTCATTAGGAACAGCTTGACGTGCGTCATGCCTCACGTATACAAACAGAAGTGATGTGTGATTTGGCCTCAGGAACAGGTTTCCCAATGATGTGAAAACTCCCATAAACCACTGTGTGTATGCATTTTTCCCTCCTGATATGCTAGGAAAAGTAGAGTTTTTTAGGGAGAGGGAGAGCGGAAGCTGTGGGGAGGTGAGTCAGAGCAAAGCCAAGGAAAGAGGAGGTTCTACAATCACCAACTCCATGATGCATTTTCTGTCCCACAGATTCCTGAGGACGCCACGATTTCCCCAGCACACAATTTCATTACAGCCCCAGCGGAGCCTGCGCAGATGCAGAAAAAAGGGTGGGAGCTGGAGGGCTGGGACTGGGGAGGAGGGAGAGGCAGAAAGGACTGCTAGCACCATCTAGTGGCCCGGGGAGCCAAGGCGCCTGTCCTAACAGCTGAGAATGGCTGGCACTGAAGCTGCTTGTTTAAAGAAAGCCTTTAATGCGGTTTAATTGCTATTCCCCAGGGAATTAAGTAAAACCCAAGTTCCCCACCACGCACAAGCACAAAGTGACAGCCCTGAGAATAATGACAGAGATTAGTGGACAGGAGGCTGCTACTGGATCACAGAATCCTGAACGTATTAACAATTCCCCTTAATTCAAATGAGCTCCATGATTTACATGTGGAAGAAGCTCATTCTGGCTTCAAATTAACCCTGAACCAGAGGCATGGAACCAGAGGGAGAACCATGCCTGATTTTACAGATGGGAAAACTGAGGGCAGAGAGAGATGACTCAAGGTTATGTAGAGCAAATGGCGAGGACAAAATGGCAAGTCCGGCCAGCTCTGCTGCTGACACCAACTGTGCCCACGGGTCCCCAACAAGTCTCTGCACACCGACAAGGCCAAGCTGTGAAACCCACAAGTTTCTCCCTTCAAAGAGCACCCCCTTTGAGATCCAGAGATTCCTTCCACAGACTTCCAATGCCAGCCTTAAGCCCTCCACTACTTTCCACCATGAAGAATACAGGTGAACGTTGCTCTTCTCCTTGCTGAGTTGTTCAGTAGTTGAGCAGTCAAGATTCTAGCACTGGGAATGGTCGGGTATGAAGCCAGGACCACCATATCGAATGACCCACTGGATTGATTGGAAAAGAGTGAAGTGTTTACATTTCTCAGGAGCAAGGGGAAAGTAAAATTGCTTCTCTCAAGAGGAAATAAAACGCTCAATGGGGAGGTTGGAGATGGCAACCGTTGTCTGGCCCCTGCTCTATCTATGCACCAAGATGTCACTCACCATAGTCCTAGGAACAACTGAGGCAATCAATCTGATTATCTTATTTGAATGGACTTCCTCACACCCAGTGTGTTTTGCACACTATCTTGTAAAGCAGATGGTAATATTTTTCCTCTTAGAACTTTCCAGAGGCTTCCCATTGCACCCTCACAAGGAAACAGCTTTGACTAAGACCCATGATAAGCGTTAAGCAGGGCCATCCTGTGCTAGCCTCTTGCCCCTATTTTCTGCCAATTTTAGCAGTGTTCCTGCCTTTCCTGCTGTCCTCATCAGTTACCAATGAGCCCACCCAGGCGAGACCACAGCATTTCCATGAAGTGCTGGCACGTTCCTCTGGTCCATGTGTAAATGTCACCTCCCCCTCATCTCAGAGAGCCCTTCTTCCCCCTGCCCTTCTTCCAATTCTCCATCATGATATTTTTTGTCCTTTTCCCCTTCTTCTTGTTTTCTACTCTTATATGCTAAAATTATTTATACTATGGTTTACTTATTTATAATCGGTTCCTGTAATTAGAGTATGAGTTAGGATAAAAAGAGATGATTGTAGTGGTATTGCTAGAATAGGACTAGGCAAGAATACATAAGCAAGGCACATTTTGCCTCTATTACCAGGACTCAATGCAGAAATAGATGATCAAGGACTCAATGGATGTTGGTTGAGTATATCTTGCCAGTTCATTTAAGGGAAATGTGAAACAGAAATTTGGAGAAGAAAAGATAGTCATTTAAATAAATGGTGCTGGGTGAGTCAAATGGGTATCCACAAGAAAAAAAAATTCTGAACTTTATATTATGCTGCTAAAAATTAATTTATGGTGGTTGAATATTTAATTGTGAAAGGTAAAATAATAATATGACTAAAAGATAATATAAGACAATGTATTTATGACTTCATGCAGTAAAGTTCTTAAAACAGGACAGGAAATGTTCCAAATATAAAATAAATATGAGGTAAGTTTATCAATGTCAAAATTAAAAGATGTTGTGAAAAGGTAAGTCATGGAAGTTAAGAAGATTTTTTCAATAGCATACCTAACAAGAATTCAATAATAGAATATAGAAAGAACCCCTATAAATTTTTTTTAAATAGAAAACCCAATAGGAAAATAGACCCCAAACATGACAGGCACTTCAAAACACATACACACACACCCATACATTCACATACACCCATACACACACACACACACACACACACACACACACAACCATGTTAAACATCATCATGCAAATAAAACATGGGACATGGCTACACTTCTATACCACAGATCAGAAAAAAAATAGATAATAGAGATAAATTACAGATGATGACAGAACTATAGATAATTAAAAATAAATGACTAGATGATAGATAACAGATGCAAATATAGATGATAGGTGGATAGATAGATGACAGATAACATGGGATCTGTTTGGATAACATGATAACAGATAATTATAGATAAATGGATAGATAGTAGATCACAGATAGATACCTTGATAAAGTAGAGAAAGAGATGATAGGTTAATAATATAAATAGGAAAAAAATGCAAAAAAGAAAGATAGGTAGGTAAAGTCATCCACAAAGAGGTGCAATATCCCCCACTCTCCATTGCTGCTAATGGACTGTGGATTGACTCAGTTACTTTGGTAAATTGCTTGTCAGTATCCTCGGTAAGTGAACATACTTACCCTAGGATCCTGCAATTCTCTTCACGGTTCTACACCCAAAAGTAATGCAGGTCTGTGTACCTAAGGACAGGTACAAGAAGGCACATGGCATTACCACTAGTAATAGTGATTAGCACTGCCATTGATACTACTCGTATTCTCAATAACACTATTCATATTAGTCTCAAATCTCATAAACAGAATTAATAAGCTGATGTATACACAGAATGGAATAATGTTCAGGAATGAAGATAGCAAATTATTGCTATATCAACAATCTGGAAACATTGCTCAAGCATAATACTAGGCAAAATAACTCACAGACTAATAGTTACATATTACCTCTAGTTAAAGTTCAAAGCCAGGCCATACCAAAATCTAATGCTATGAATAGGATTCAGAATAAAGGTCGACATTGTGTATAGGGTTGTGATGGGCCTAGAGGTTAGTGCAGCATTTTAGTGTGTTGATAGTGTATAACTAAAAAGAACCAATTAAAAAATGCTAGAAAGAGAAGTCAGTACAGCAGTTGCTTTTATCTAATAGTCATAGTAATGTGGTCATGCCAAAATATCCATTCTTTCAGGGAACTGGTCATTACTTTTAATAACTTTATCATTACACATCTTTACTTTTTAGATTATTTCTCCTAGAGAAGAAACATCTCTGATCGTTTAGTGGAATGTAGAAAAATAAGATCCATTTTAGAAAAAGCTTTTACAACAAACTTTCTAAAATTGTATTTTTTGTTTGTTTGTTTTAAAGTCTGTTGTGGTCTGTGTGTATATAGTTATCTATGTTTATGTAATCCATCCAAGCACTGAATCCTTGTGTAGTGTGAAAGTTTTGCAAATCATATTTAAAAGCCTGATTTACAGAAAAAAATGATAATGTTTTCCTTTCTAATCTGGATGGTGCTTGTGAAAATCCATCAAAATGTGCATTCAGAATTTTGAACTTTTCTGCATGCATATGTATATATATACATATAAAATTATAAAAGGGAAATAAATATGCCTTTGATAAAAGAAGAAAGGAGAGAAGAGGGAGTCAGAAGGAGAAAAGAAGAAACAAATGAGAGAAAATTTCAAAAATAGAATTGCTTCACCTTAGGGCTGGGGATATAGCTCAGTTGGTAGAGTGCCTGCCTTGCAAGCACAAGGCCCTGGGTTCAGTCCCCAGCAAACTGCCCCCCTTCAAAAGAATTGCTTCACCTTTTGTTATTTCTTATCAAAATGTTGGAAGTTCCATCACCTCACTGTGCAGATGTTATCATAGACTGTGTCCAGTTCTGCAATGAATTCTAACCTACATTTAGTGGAAATCTGTGTCGATATCTGCCATATAAGTGCCATCTCTCAGGCTCTTTGGTCCTGGTGGCCATCCTCCAGGGCACATAATAGATACACAGGCAAAACCCAGATGATTTAAACTAGCTCCCTTCTAATCTTCTGCATAGAGGTATATACACTTAGTACCAAACCTGTCCCTATCCTAAAGAACCTGTCAAATCTTAGCAGTAAATAATCCAGTGGAAGAGACATGGCACTCAGACCATTTGAAGAACAGGGCAAACTGGGAAAAATTCATTCTGGAAAACAGATCCAAGGTGCATGAATGCATGAATGCTGCATGAACACTTAGCTCCTCTCACCTATCTTCCACCTTCCCATATCGAGAACCTGCTATAGCTCAGGCTTTAAGAAATTACAGTTGCAAACAGGATTATGAAATAATGCTTTCAATTATTGTGATTATACTAGGCTGCAATATTCTAAATTAGTGGGACCCAATTCTTACTATTATCAGAAGTTAAAAATATTGCGAGGCTAAGGAACAGTACAACATAACATAGTCTTAAGGACTATAAAACACTATTTAATTATGGGCAATAACAAAATCAGTACAAGAAAATTATAAAAAAAAATATATTCTCCAAACTTTATCCTAGACTTATTGACTCAGAAACTGGGAATCTATATTTAGCAATATTTACTCGTACACATAGCAGAAAACAGGGCTTAATACTATCTTTTCTGAATTATAAGAATGTTATTGGAATCTCAGTTTTATCCCATAATTGCTGTGTAGAACTGGGGAATTTATTCAGTTTTTTAACCCTTTTCTTTCTCTTTAGTGACATGAAGATGACAAATGAATTTATCTTTGAGCATGGCTTCGAGGCTTTTTTTCTTTTTTCTCTTTTTAAATTTTTTGTGATGTTGGGGTTTAAACTTGGGTTCTCTACCACTGAGCTACATCAGACCCTGTTCATTATTTATTTAGAACCATCTCACTAAGTTTCCCAGTGGCCTTGAACTTGTGATCCTCATGCCCCATCTATTATTGCAGGCTTAAACCACCACCACCAGTCAACTTTGAGTTTTAACGAAGTGCTGAGGCTAACACTGTATTTGACATGCATCTATTACTGGAAAATGTCACGTAATGTACAAGCACCAATGCAAAACTAGCCAGCATCTGGAAACCACTCTCTTAAAAGACTTCCCTCATTTACTCGGGGAATACTACCACAGTGATTATCAATTTATACCATATCAACCAAAGTACACATTAGTGGTATGTACTCTGCCCATATGTCATTGGCACTCTTTGGAATATTTCTTTAATAGTTAATGATTTTTTCACCTCTCCTATTGTAAGCAAAATGAGGGCAAGGTTTAGATCTACTTAGCTTATCATTATATTGGATATATTGAGTTTTCCTTCTAGCATGGAGCCTGGACAGGTAGTAGGGCTGCAACTATAATGTGGCATAAATGAACTCATTAATAACAATTGGAGCAGAGGCAGCCATACAGCACCACCTCTAAAATTTATCTGAAGAGCTTAAGATCCATAGTGTTGTCAGGTACTGCAAATAAAAGCACAGGATATCCATTTAAATTTGAATTTCACATAAGCAACAACTAATTTATGATATAAATATGCCCTGTACAATATTTGGAATATATGTGTACTGAAAGATCATCGTTGGCTTGTTAGAATATTGAATTCAGTCAGTCCCCCTGTGTTTTATGTGGCAACCCTTAAAGTCCATCTATTCTAGTAAGTGTAGTAATTAAAAAAAAATTAAAAGCATAAGAGAACACAAGCTCAGCCATTGTATAAAACAGATTAACTGGTGTCTGCGTGCACGTGTATTCATGTAAGTGTGAGAGAGAGAAAGAGAGAGTGAGGGGAACTTTTCATGAGAGTTTGCCTTCATTCAGTTCTTATATGGAGACATATAAAAGTGCGAAATTTTAACCATTATGATGATTTTTTTTTTGACAGTTTTCATGTACCGGAAGGGTTCCAAGTTCTCAGCCAATCCTTTGTTATGTTAGTGTCTATAACCAAAACAGAAGCCCAAGCTTCACCTAACAGTAATTAACCTTCCTGAGGATGTGTAAACAAATCATTGACTCATGAACTTTCTAATTGTTCTCACCTATTATTTGATCTAAGCTCATAATGCTGTCATAAAAGAGATTCAAATGCTGGCTGGGGATTAAATAGATTGTTTTAAGGTCCTTCTTCTGGCATATATGCATTCATATAGAATAGTGTTCAAACACGTTCTTGAGAAATACACTTCCCAGCAAATAGTGCTCAAAATAAGATGTTTAATGGAGGGCCCATGAGATTAGGGACAACGTCTAGACTCCTCTGGTACAAAATGAGCACTTTATTTAGTGTTTCCTCATGACTTCCCAGTCCTAATTCCTTTTTCTTGCCTTTCTAATCCCGCTTGCCCTGCTTTATTTTTTTCTTTCTTTTTAATGATACATACAACCCTTTGGTCTACTATAAATTTGCTGATTTATTAATGCATTTTTATTATTTATGTCCCCTAAGAAGACAAACTTGTCCTGAATGCACGTGGGCTGATGCAGACACAGGTCCTGACTTGAGTGGCAGACAAAAGAGTTGATGACAAGTAAGAACATTTAGCACATCCCATTGCCCACCAAATGTTACCTCTATTGTCATTTCAGAAGTATCTAAACCGACCTGGTCGGTCCTGCAATCGTCTTATCAAAATTACCACTTCGGAATTTCTACTCCTTGTTCCCATGAATAATTCAGTAGGAAGCCACCCAAGATGTAGAGTAGATATGCATCCAATGACCTGTGCTTCAATCACTACATGAGCACAGCATGGCTGGTTTTCTCATCTACACCATGGAGGGATTGTGCCATTAGAACTAGAAGATATCCTTCATCTTGAAAAGTACTCTGACTTAAAGTTCCTTAAGCTCACATCAGCGTTCCAGTAACTAAAAATGACAGGCTGAAATACAATGGTAGGAAGAGGCAGAGAAAGCTAAGTAATAACATCACCTGGAACCAGAGAATTTGAGACCTATTTCAAATGTTGCTGATTTTGCCTTTTGTAGTGGCCCTGCTTTCTGTAGAGCTGGATCTAGAAGGAGAAATAGAACATAATTTCTTAATTACTATGACACATAATTTTGTACAATTACTCCATATTTTATAATTTAATAATGCCTTGTTTATCATAATGACAATAATAGATTTTAGCATTTAAGAGTAAACTGTGCACCAGACACTGAACTAATCATGGTACCAGCGATATCTAATTGGACACTCATAACAATCCTTGTGAGGTGCTGAGTTTTATCCCCATTTCACCATTGAAGAAACCAAGGCTTTGGTAGTTAACTAATGGGACCATTATCACCGAGCTTTTTAAACAGAGTGGAATCTGAACTCAAGGAACACGTCACCCGGGCCTGCATACTTAGCCTACCTTAAATGCTTTCTGTGCACCTTGACAGTAATCACCTCCCGTAATGCTGTGTCCATCTCCAACATACCCTTGAGCACAGACAATATCCCCCCATTCACCCCTTCCTATCTTAGATCAAGGTAATATTCTAGAATAGTCATGAAAGATTCAGAATGTGGCTGGGTGTTAACTTTAGAATGACTGATATATATGTTTATCTTTTCTCCCACATATTGATAATGGGCACAGTTGGGGAAACAAAAGCATATTGTTTTATGCCAAACAAGAATTGAATGACACCTAAAAATTCAGTAATATGCATTAAATTATTTAAGTAATGAGGTTTCAAGTACTTATAAAAAGAAAGTTGAATTTAGGATATAAAAACGGGCTAAGTATTGACTTTGGCTATAGATACGTAAGAAATGGATTGAGATAATCCTGGAAACTTTTACTTAATGCTGTAATTAATTTTAAATGTCATTAAGAGAAAGTCCCTTTATCTTTAATGATCTAGTCATGTACGCCTTCATTCATCCTATAGCTAGGTGCTAGATGCTGGGTGTTCAAAGACGAATACCAAATTTAGCCTCAGTCCAGAGGTTTTTAATGCTGGATTTTATAATGCATGTGTGGAAGGCATAGAGGAAGACTATTTCTCCACTCCTAAAGTATTAAAGCATAGTTCTGAGAAAACTTCAGGGAGGATGAAACCCAAGATGGTAATTTACCTAGACTTGTTATAGGAGAAGATCAGTCAATAAAGACATCCAACATGAAATTATATGTGAGTTAAGGTCCGAGAAGGAATAGGAGGTGGGAAGAGGCAAAGTGGATCAGTCGGACAACTGTTTTCCCTATAAAAAGCCATTATACCTTTCTTATTCAGAGAGTTTTTGCCTACTCTATCCATAGAAATGTAAGGGTAAGTCCCCAGGGGAGAAGACGGTATTGTGAAAAAAACTTTTGCTGCTTACTTAGAGGAAGGTACATATAATAAAAATTTTTCCTGCATAGACAACTGCTTTCTTTTTTAAATTTTTTACAGACTTCATTTTGACTCACTGTACACAAATGGGGTACAACTTTTCATTTCTATGGTTGTACATGATGTAGACTCATACCATTCATGTAATCATACATGTATATAGGGTAATGATGTCTGACTCATTCCACCATTTTTCATACCCCACTACCCCTCCCTGTCTGATTTCCCTGTATGTAATCTAAAGTTCCTCCATTCTTCTCTCACACCCCACCCCTGCAACCCAATTATACATCATCATCCACTTATCAGGGAAAACATTCAGCCTTTATTTTGCGGGGGCAATTGGCTTATTTCATTTAGCATTATATTCTCCAATTCCATCCATTTATCTGCAAATGCCATAATATTCTTCTTCTTCATGGCTGAGTAGTATTCCATTGTGTATATATACCACAGCTTCTTTATCATTCATCTGTTGAAGGGCAGGCAGCTAGGTTGGGTCCACAGTCTAGCTATTGTGAATTGAGCTGCAATAAACACTGATGTGGCTGTGTTACTATAGTATGCTAATTGTAAGTCCTTTGGGTATAAACCAAGGGGTGGGATAACTGGGTCAAAAGGTGGGTCCAGCTGGGCATGGTGGCACATGCCTGTAATCCCAGTGGCTCAGGAGGCTGAGGCAGGAGGATCGCGGGTTTAAAGCCAGGCTCAGCACGGGCAAGACACTAAGCAACTCAGGGAGACCCTGTCTCTAATAAAATACAAAGTAGAGCTGGAGATGTGGCTCAGTGGCTTAGTGCCACTGAGTTCAATCCCCAGTTCTGAAAAAAAAAAAAAAAGAGGTGAGTCCACTCCAAGTTTTCTGAGGAATCTCCACACTGCTTTCCTTAGTGGCTGTACCAATTTGCAACTCCACCAACAATGTAAAAGTGTGCCTTTTTTCCCATAGCCATGCCAACATCTATTATTGTTTGTATTCTTGACAACAGCCATTCTAAATGGAATAAGATGAAATCTTAGAGTTGTTTTAATTTGCATTTCAGAGGACAACTGCTTCTTGAATCTAAAGGTATGATGACTGGCAATACTGCAGCTGTCTTGTGTCCCCAAAGCAGAAGGTAGCAGAATCAGTGTGCCTACCGTCTCTGAGCCCTTATATTTTTATTTGATTTATTTGATCAGTGCTAGCAGACATGGCTGTAAAACACACCTTTAAGTGTGAAAAATAAATGTCTATTTGTTTAAAATCCCATTCATCTTGATTTCTTTTACTTGCTGCTAAAAATATTTCAGTCCAAAGAGGAGTTGATGGATACAGAATGCTGCAGTTAAAAGCAAGAGGCTAAATTGAGAGTATATCTCAGGATGTAAAATAAGTTTCCAAGTAGTGGAATGATCATATGTAATTGAGAAGGGGTGACAAGACAAGCTTGCCCTGGTTTTCATCAGTTCAGCAAATACTTAAGGAGAAAGTGTTTTCTATTAGGTGCTGTTCTAGACATTAGGGATGTAGTCCCAATAAAGTTCACAACAATTCATTTTCCAAGGGAGTGTGTATGCTAGGGGTAGGATGTGTTGGATATGGTGCACTTTTAAGCAAAATCATCACAGAATGCTTCATTGAGAAAGTGAACTTTTGTACAAAAGACTTGAAGGCAGTAGATCAGACCAAGTGAATATCCAATAGAAAAGCATTTCAGGCAGAGGGAACAGCAATAATAAAGACATTAGGAGAGACTCTTCCTGGCAATTTTAATGAAAATATTATACCACTGTGGCTGCAGGAGGTAGGGAGAATCGAGGAGAGAAGCTCAGAGAGGTGATCTATAGGGGTGGGCTTTGTGTGGGACTCTGTAAGTCACTAAAATGCTTTGACATTTATTTCAATGTGTGTTATATCTCACAGTATTAGAATTGCTAACTTGAAAATAGACACAGGGGAAGAAGGGCAGAAATTGAAAGACCATTTGTCTGTATTATTGCAATAATGTAGACAAGTGATCGCAATGGCTCGGATAACTTGAGGCTGAACTTGGTAAACGTGATGAGAAGTCGGTGGCATACCTATTTTATTTTATATTGTTGAATTGCTGGAGTTTACTGATGGATTGAAAGTGAACTATAAGACCAAGATAATACTGAAGACCAATTTCAAGGAGCAAGCACTCAACAAATGAGAGATGGATTTGTGACTCATAATGACAGGGAATGCTGTAGGGAATGAGAGTTTTGCTTGAGATTTGTCAATCATTTTTTGACCTTATTGAGATCTAATTGATTCACAAAAATTGCATATGTATATAATTGATACACAAACATTTTATATATATATGTTATATATATATCATAATATGTTTGGGCATACGCATACACTATTATAACATCTTGAACTGTAATTTAGATAACTAGTGTAAATGTCAAATGAACAGGTTGATGGATGAGTCTGGAGTTCAGAAGAGAGTCCAGGATAGAAGTTTGAGCAGACTTCTAAGTTAGACGGTATTTAATATGCTAGGTTATCAGAAGAGTGAGTGGAGAGATTAGACTTCTGATGGATGGTTCATTCCTGTGATAAGGGATCGCAGAAGTGAAGAAAAATAAGCAAAAGAAGCTGAGAAGGAACCACATGGCAGAAAACACAACATGTGAACTGGAAGCCATGAGAAGAGTTTCAGCAAGGAGAGCATTAATAGTGAGTTACTTAAGACTGTCCGTAGATCTCAGATCTATTAATTCTACATCCAAGCATGGGAGTAACATTGGAGCAGGATCATTAACTTCAGCTTCCTTCAATGGCAGACAGAGTGAGTGAGTATTTTCAGGATAGAAAAAGGGTCACAATTGGGGTCTCCTTATTAGGGAAAGCATTCGGCCTTTGTTTTTTTGGGATTGGCTTATTTCACTTACCATGATAATCTCCAATTCCATCCATTTGTCTGCAAATGCCATAATGTATATATATATATATATAATTAGTATTATTATAATAATATAACAATTATAATATATAATATAATGTATAATATTATAATTATAATAATTATTATATATAATTATTATTGCATATAATATATATTATATATGTATACATATATATATATCTCACAGCTCCTTTATCCATTCATCTGTTGAAGGGCATCTAGGTTGGTTCCACAGTCTAGCTATTGTGAATTGAGCTGCTATAAACATTGATGTGGTTTGGGGGACTGGGGGGTGAGAAAAGAATGGAGGAACTTTAGATTATGTAGAGGAAAATGAGAGGGGGTGGGGGCAGGGGTATGAAAAATGGCAGAATGAGACAGACATCATTACCCTATGTACATGTATAATCAACAAGAATGATATGAATGTACATCATGCACAACCATAGAAATGAAAATTTGCACCCCATATGTGTACAATGAATCAAAATGAAGTCTGTAAAAATAAAAATTAAAAAAAAATTAGGGTCCCCATTCTGGAAGTGAGGCATAAGGGTAGCATTGTCAGGTGTAGAGAAGGCTCAGAGCATGGTAATTTTTCCTTTTTTTCTTTTTAAAGATGTAACAGTCATTTTTCAAAGACAGAGACTGCTTTTCCAACCAGTTGATGAGCGATGATTGCTCAAGAAGCCTAGCAGCAAAACGAAAAGGCCCTAGTGAGTCCTTATCATATAACTGTGTCAAGTACAGTGAGAAATTCCTGAGAATGAGAGAGGGGGTGGGAGACTAGAAAAGAGAGAGTTAAAAGTCTAAGCTTCGTGCATCATTAATGAGCAAGATGGAAAAGAGAAACCCATCTCTCCGTGTACAGAGAAACGATGGAGTAAGGAACTCTTATCATACCTCTCTCTGTGCTTCATAAAATATGAGTAACTTCTGGCAACCAGTCAAACTGAAAGAGAAAATATGCAAAACACACACGTACTCTTCAGCACATACAGGGTGAGATAGGAGAAACCGGAGCTTCAAGGTTGATTTGCTGAGGATGAGAAGGTAAGCTATTATACATACATACATATATATAAAACTCTGGATGTTGGCAGCAAATGTCAAACACATTTTCTACACTGACTAGCTTAGTTTGTGCTTTCATATTCTACTTTTTGCTCCTAAGGCATCCAATTATCTTTTTATCAACTGTTTTTGTATCCAGTATCCACGAATTTTCACACCAAGAGAATTTAGAAAAGGACTGTATTAAGCTTTCTGTGAATTATGAAAGTCCATATGATTTGATGAATAGAGATATTTGAGCACTTCAAGATGCTACTATTTTTAAATACTCCAAAGCAAGAGATGTAGCTCAGTGGTAGAGTGCTTGCCAATCATGAGTAAACAATTGGAAGTAAATAGTAGATATATGACTGCACACATTAATAAATAAAATCTAGCAATACATAAGGCTTGACAAAATAATTGTCCTTTTGCAACAAATCATTTAAAAGTTTCCCTAAAGACTGCTAAATTACTACACTCTTAAGGAAGTCTATTTATACAAGAACCTATAAAATGTTAGATTGGAAAGGGTGATATAACTAGACTTATTTCAAACATAGTTTGAAAGTTTTAGTTTCATTTGCTAAAAAGAACTTTTCAGATATAATTTTCTATAATTATTTCAATAGTTTTTTTTAATGATAAAACCTGATTGGACTTTCCCAAAATCTACATAAGTTAAATAGGTTTGGCACCAGTTGTGAAATTGTGATACGCATGAAAGCAATGGGTTTCGTCTTGGACTGCATTTCTACTGAAGTTATAACCAATCTCAAAAAACATCATTTTTAAGAGCTGATCATTCCTTAGCCCATTTGTTGATTGGATTATTTGTGTTCTTGCTGTAAAGTTTTTTGAGCTCATTATAAATTCTGGAGATTAGTGCTCTATCTGAAGTGTGTGTGGCAAAGATTTTCTCCCACTCTGAAGGCTCTCTCTTCACATTGCTGATTGTTTCCTTTGCTAAGAAAAAGCTTTTTAGTTTGACTCTGTCCCAATCATTGATTCCTGCTTTTATTTCTTGCGCTTTGGGGGTCATGTTGAGGAAGTCTGGACCTAGGCCAATATGATGAAGATTTGGACCTACTTTCTCTTCTATTAGGTGCAGGGTCTCTGATCTAATTCCTAGGTCTTTGATCCATTTTGAGTTGAGTTTTGTGCAGGGTAAGATAGGGGTTTAGTTTCATTTTGCTGCATATGGATTTCCAGTTTTCCCAGCACCATTTGTTGAAGAGGCTGTCTTTTCTCCATTGTATGTTTTTGGAGCCTTTGTCAAGTATGAGATACGTGTATTTATCTGGGTTTGTCTGTGTGTCCTCTATTCTGCACCATTGGTCTACTTGCCTATTTTGGTGCTAATGCATTGCCGTTTTTGTTACTCTTGCTCTGTAGTATAGTTGAAGGTCTGGTATTGTGAATGGGCTAAGGAAATGAATAGACACTTCACAGAAGAGGATCTACAGGCAATCAACAGATATATGAAAAAATGTTCAACATCTCTAGTAATAAGAGAAATGCAAATCAAAACTACCCTAAGATATCATCTCACCCCAATTAGAATGTCTATAATCAAGAATACAAGCAACAATAGGTGTTGGCGAGGATGTGGGGAAAAAGGTACTCTCATACATTGCTGGTGGGGTTGCAAATTGGTGCAGCCACTCTGGAAAGCAGTATTGGAGATTCCTTAGAAAACTGGGAATGGAACCAATATTTGACCCAACTATCCCACTCCTTGGCCTATACCCGAAGAACTTAAAATCTGCATATAATAGTGATGCAGTCACATCAATGTTTATAGCAGCCAAATTCACTATAGTGAGATTATAGAACCAACCTAGATGCCCTTCAATAGATGAATGGATAAAGAAACTATGGTATATATACACAATGGAATATTATTCAGCCATAAGGAATAAAAAAAATTATGACATTTGCAGGTAAATGGATGGAGTTGGAGAGTATCATACTAAGTGAGATAAGCCAATCCCAACAAACAAAAGGCCGAATGATTTCTCGGATAAGTAGTTGATGGCATGTAACAGTGGTGGGGGGGAGGTAGGGGAAGAATGGGGGAAGGACGGATTGTATAGAGGAAAGTAAGGGGAGAGAGGTGGGGAAGGAAAGATAATAGAATGTGACAAACATCATTATACTATGTATGTATATGTGTGAATATGCAAATGGTGTGATTCTACTTTGTACACAACCAGAAAAACGATAGTTGTACTCCATTTGTGTATATTGGACCAAAAATAAGAAACAAAAAGAGCTGAAAGAACAATAAAAACTTACCATCCAAACTCTTTTAGTTGAAAGGAACTGCAGTTCAAAGAGGTTAAGTGACATACCTAAAGGCACAGAGAAAGTAGCAAAATCTAGAGTTGGTTCTGATCATTGAGATATGGTAGGTAACTCTGGCTCCAGCCTAGCTGGACATAATCATCTTCCTTATGGTTTGTCAAGAAGCAAAGCTGGAGTCTTTTAACATTCTTGATCTTGCCTTGAAGACAAATACTTGAATTTGTAGAGAGTGTCACAGTTTCATTTGCAAACCACTCTAGCATCCATTCTTTTTCCTCTTTTTATTTATTTTATTTATTTATTTTTTTTTGTTTCATCATACACGAGTGGAGTACAATTGTTCCTCTGGTTGTACATGAAGTAGAATCATTTCGTTAGCATAATCATACATGTACATAGGGTAATGATGTTTGTTTCATTCTGTTATTTTTCTTCCCCCACAACCCCGTCCCCACCCCTCCTTTTCCTCTATGTAATCCATCCTTCCTCCATTCTTGCCTCCCTCCCACCTTGCATTATGTAGCATCATCTACTTATCAGAGAGATCATTCTGTCTTTGGTTTTCTGAGATTGGCTTATCTCACTTAGCATGATATTCTCCAACTGCATCAATTTACCTGCAAATGCCAGAGTTTTATTCTTCTTTATGGCTGAGTAATATTCCATTGTGTATATATACCATAGTTTCTTTATCCATTCATCTATTGAAGGGCATCTAGGTTGGTTCCACAGCCTAGGTATTATGAATTGAGCAGCTATAAACATTGATGTGGCTGCATCACTGTAATAATCTGATTTTAAGTCCTTTGGGTATAGGCCAAGGAGTGGGATAGCTCGGTCAAATGGTGGGTCCATTCCAAGTTTTCTAAGGAATCTCCACACCACTTTTCAGAGTGGCTGCACTAATTTGCAACCCCACCAGCAATGTATGAGTGTACCTTTTCCCCACATCCTCACCAACACCTGTTGTCACTTGTATTCTTAATAATAGACATACTAATTGGGGTGAGATGAAATCTTAGGGTAGTTTTGATTTGCATTTCTCATATACTAGGGATGTCTAACATCCATTTTTGTAACAGGATTCCCTACATGAATATGAACAAATGGAATTAGCCTCATCACAGACAAGGAAACAGAAGCTAAAGTTTAGAGTCAGGTGGTGATGGAGTTAGACTAAACCCAGGTAGAGGATTCTAAAAGAAGTCAGGTGAACTATGTCCAAAATGAAATGACTTTCTAATTCATGACCAAAATTTCTCAGATGTAATAGGCAATATTGTCCTCCCAACCCTTATGGTTCAGGTCTTCAAAATCCATTCATTTCCTTTCCAACATTACTGAGCTGAATGAAAAAGCAAAGGAGAGAAACCCAAGTCTGTTTCATCTTTGTTACTCATATGCATATGATATACAAGCTTCATCCACATTATGCAAAAAAAGAAAAAAAAAGTTTACCCCCCCAATGCAAAATTTCCCTTCTTCCATAAAGCTACTAAATTAGATGGTTTATTTTGCATGATTGATTACAGGAATCCTGCTCATATGTCTGAGGGCTGACATTTTAAATCACAGCTTCTTTTCAATTGAAGGGAGTGAAATGATTTTCATATCTTGACTTGATTGATTATTTGGAAGCTGAAGCCAAAAATCTATAAGAGTTCAATCTATAGCTCCCACCAACTGATAGCATATTATCAAACCTTATTAAAACAATGCATGACTTGCAACTGCAGCTTTATATCTGACAGTAAGCAAATATAACAGCCTTCTGCCTTCAGATGGCACTTCTATATTAATGTGGTGGTTGATACATCTATTTATGAAAGGATTATAGGTGATGTAAATTTTACCTTTACAGATAAATGGTATTTCCTTTGTGTTTAATCTCCACAAGAGATTGAGGAAATCTAAAATAGTGATAGGACTGAATGTTCATCAGAGGTGGATCTATAAAGAGTCTCTAATAGCACACTGTGGGTCCCAATAGGATGCCTCTTCCTGCTTGTTCTAAGGGTCACTTCCTTTAATCCGAGCCCTGAGTGGTAGCTCAGCTATAAAGATGAGCCATCAGAGGCACACAAGCTGAAATTTACACACTCCGGTGTAAGTCGACTTATTGAAGAAGAAGATTTCATTCATCTAGAATTACACGGCAGGATATGGAACACAGAGACCAGCCACTGTTCTGGGGGCTGGCACATTTATGGGAAAATCAATGCTTAAGTTATCATTTCCCTTGCTTTAATTATAATTCCAATTTTCTTTTTGGATGGTGCAGATCAAATAAAAAGAGGCCGTGTCTCTTCGTTGTAAACACTGCCCCATAAATCTGGCTCTGTCTTTGCTGAACTCCACCACAGGCATTTAACCCAATGCCTTTGTGCCTGGAGTTAATTTGGTTGTTGAGTTTGCAGGGTCAAATAGAGAGTCTGATACTGAACTAGTGGCCATGGAAATCCATTCATTAAAAACACGCCCAAACCATCCTAAAGGAATTCAAGAATTCAACCTGAGACTTTCCTAAGTCTCTACCTTTAAAAATAGTTTTTGAGCTGGTAATGTCTTGAAGAAATGATTATGTCCCCATCTTCCCTATACGTCTTGTATTTCCTAAAGATGGGCTGTGAATTCTTGTTCTCCAAGGACCATTCTAGGAACTGGAGATACAATGGAAATTTGGAATGGTGTGTATGGCTCCAGTATTCAAGTTATATTGCTCTTTCATGGACAAGTATGAATGCATAACAACAAATCTCACCTTTGTGTACACTTAAAATATGGAAAAAAAGAAAACAGAAAAAATAAAGAAGTAAGAAATAATGAAAGTATAAACATTATAACTAAACTGAAATGGAATAAAGATTGATGAATGCTCTATTACAGAACAATAAAGGTTAGCACAGAAACACAAGCAATATTCCTTTTGAAGAATCATTCAGGGATGCAAGCCAGAGAAGCCCTCCTTTGTTGGACAAGGTGAAGATGTAGAGAGGGTGTATCTCAGGAGGAGCAGCATATAGGAAGCTGACATGGTGAGCTATCCCTGGGGTTTAGTTAATTTGGAAGACATGGGCCAGATAAGTAACAGCAATAATAATAATAGTAAAACTTGCTTTATTCTCAAGGTAATGGGAAGACATAAACGTATTTTACATGTGTTTGTTTTAGAATGTAAGACATATAGTAAATGATTGTGGAATGAAAAAAGGAAGGAATGAAATAATTATTGTATTGTGGTAAAGATGACTATTATTTTTGAACATTTATGATTTTCCATCCTTTTCCCCATCAGAAATCCTATCTTTTCTTACCCTCCAATCATCCTTTTATGCAAGTGACCCAGATCTCATGCCAAGTTCAGAGATAAGGAAATGGAGACTCCTCAAAATTCATTGGGTTTCCTAGAGCACACATTTCATTAGCTGAGTTCATTTTTGAATCAATCATTCTGCTCCCAGTTCCCCAAAATGACATGCATCATAAAAGTACAAAAATTTGATAACATATCAAACTGGGGGAAACACATCTAGATAAAATTTTTGTTTATTTATTATTTAAATGCATAAAAGACCATTTTCTCTAAACAATAAATAATTATTTGGATATTTTAGTAATAGATGAATAATATTTATTACAAGGATATTAATTAGTTTCTATAAAAGTTTTGCAATTTCTGTTGGTGTTTTTTTATTTTATTTTGTTTTGTTCAGGAGCAGTGACTGATGGGACCAAGATGAAGGTTGACCATGAAGTCTGAGTCAAAGGCAATGGTTCACGTAGAAACACTCAACTAGTGTCAGAAGTTAGCATGGGAGAATATGCCTTGGAGATTTGTGGAAGAGAGTGGTAAACTTCTACAGAGCACAAATTGAAGGCTTAAGTCATCTTACACATCTAGATGCATGAAGTCCAGAAAGTCTTGATGTCATTGAGAATAGCAACATTGAAGTCATATCTCATTCCTTCCAGTTGCCATGTTCACTGAGCTTCTTTAAGTGACCTTCTCTATGACCATGGCTGACTCTAGACCTTCCATGGTGATGACTTAGATAGGTATCACCTATCTAATGTTTGCCAACATTGATCTCATTGCTCAGTACAGGGTTGAATCTTCAAGTGCCTGTTGAACCTTTCCACTTGTCCTTTCCACAGTACTAAAATCTACCCCTTTATTCCATCTACACACAAACTGACCCTTACATCTTTTGGTTGATGACAGGAACAGCAGGTCATACTCCAACCAGACACTTTAGAACTACCTTTCTGTCCACACCATCCAAAGTACCACTATTCACATCTCGGGAATCTGTAAGATCAGCTATTCCTATTCTCATAAAGGGTTTTCCCAAACCTTGATTACTGTATCACTGCCCTAATTCAGAACCCCATCATTGAAAGGATTATTGTAGGATCACATGGGCAGTTTTACTCTCCCTTGAAAACTTATTTCTTAAGACAATCTATTTCCTCTATTTCCTTTTCAAATTAAGATTCAAATGTGCCCACACAAGAGTCTAAGCATCACACATCAGCTTTATTGGTAATATTTCAAAACTAAAAACAAAAAAAAATGTATTTATTTCAGTGGGCTAATGAATGGACATTGTTTGGTACATCCACAGAATGGAGCATAGTTCATCCTCTGTAAGTATCTGGATCTCAAGGGTTCAATGCTAAGTATTCTGTTTACACGACCCTCTCACAATGACAAAACTATAATGGTGGAGTGGAGTTTCATTGGCTGCCAGGGGTTAGGGTTGTGGGAAAGTGGAACTCTGAAGAGTCTATCCTGGAGAGTATCTTTGTAGTGGATCTTGATTGTGTTGGTGATTATACCTATCCATACATGTGACAAAATTGACCCCCAAAGGAGTGAAGAAATCACAATAACTTTCTCACAGGTCTCACTTTCCCCATCTTTAGAGTTGAAAATCACTGAAAGTCAAGAAAAAAAAATGCTAAGTCACACAGCCAGCAAGCAAAGAGGAACTCAAACCTGGTCAGTTTGACTCTCTGCCATATTTATTCACATATGCTGAATTTTAGACCACTTTCATGCAAGACTGGCATGACTCAGACCTTGTGCTTATAATGTCTTATATTGCTGTATTGCATAAAGTAGGTATTCAGTAAATAACTATGGAATACAAGTGACCTGAATCTTGTGTTTCAGATACATTCAAATCACCAATTTGCAAATTGAGTTGAAGGGGTCCTGGAAAGTGTAAATAAAGTTTAAAATAAAAAATGATTATTTAATGGAAACAAACTAATGATGTGAAATCAGTGGGTGAGGGTCTGAATACATGTAGAAGCTTCTCCAGGCCATGGGGAAGTTCTGCCACCCACTGAGATGTGAACCACACTGGAAATGATGGACTTAGCACTAAAAACATGAAATTACTTGTTGTTGCTTCCTGTGAAGGAGCTCATTTTACAGTCCAGAGATAGAATCTTAAGTTAGCACAGAGCTTGGCTGTGAAACTTGGAAATGAGAAGGTCTAGGATGCCTCACACTGTCTTCCTTTGAACTCCATACAATGAAGTAAAGACAGATTCTATCTATAAGAACCAGGTGAATCAATAGCATTCCAATCTCAAGTGCCCACCTATGAATTATTCACAACGTGAAGTGGTAAATCTAAAACACCCAAGAAAATACACAAACACTACACACACACACACACACACATACATATACACACAGAGAGAGTCCACTACTGCAGTTTCCACAGGATTCCAGAAAAATCTTAAACTCCCAGTAGAACCTTAATTTAAGAATCTCTTGTATAGAGGGGAATGATGATTTGAGGGTTTTTAGACCCTCAAATGCAACCTTGAGTCAATTGTTTAATGTTCTGACCCTTTACTTTTTGATGGATAAATCAGAGCAAATAGCTCCTCTTCCTAATTTGAAATTTAAAGAGTCACAAAATATAGGTATGCAAAAGCTTCATATGTAGCTTATGCATGTAAATTTATGCAACTTTACATATGCTTATACAGCTATGAAGTCGTATATCAATATTAATGCAATTATGGTGCCGACCACAAAACTATCAGCCTTTGAAAAGTAATAAACATTGAAGCAAATGTGAAAAGATAAAAATGGTTCCTCAGTTCCCTGTTGTCTCTTATTTTCAATCTGGTCCCAATGAACAGGAATTCAGACGACAAAGCATGGAGGTATTAGAGCTATTTTGAAATATTTTAATATACTTTCTAAGAACCTGGCAGGAATTTAGATAGGGCCATACGGCTTGCATTGGCCTGTGGGAGGTAAGCAAAATGATGTTTGCCACACCCAGAACGAAGCTTTATGATCCAGACTGTCAGGTACTATGCTTTCTTCTTTTTCTATGCTGATACTCGAAATATATTAAGAACAGTCTAACAGGATAAAATTTTTGTGGTCTTCATCTCTGAGTAACTATAAGAAACAAACTCCCCTCAGAACAATTTTGTACTTGCAACATAAACAAAAAGTAATTTTTTTAAGGCCCTTTGTTTTGGGGTTGATTTTGGCACTTACAACATATACACAGAATATCAAATACCATGTCCTTCCTAGCTTCAATCCCTACCCACATGGGTGGATTTTCATGAGATAAAGTAATTAAAATTCTTACATATTTTAAACTCACCAAAGAATCGAAGGATTGTATCATATAAATTGTACGTAACAAAGAAGACTCCAACGACAGCCACCTTAAGTTCCTTCCCTTTTGTACAAGTATATTGTGCACTATATGAAGACAAACTTGTCTAATTTTGCTCCACTTCAACCTGAGCTGGCTTTAGTGACTTGCTTTACTATTAGAATATGGTAGAAGGTATGTTCCATGACCTCCAAGCAAGGTTATAATAAGACCTACAGCTTCTCCCTATGTCTTATGGAATCATTCATCAAGCAACTCAGCTTCCCTGCTTGAAGACCCCTAGAACAAGATACAAGAAGGAGTTTCAGATGACACCCCTTCTGATCCCTCAACCCCAAACTGGCATGGATGCATGAGTCAACTTGGATCAGGACTTCGTAAGATTGCAGTTAGTCCCAGACAACAACTAACTGGAATAACATGAACAATTCCAGTAGAATGGTTGGATAATACCAAACCAATTATAGAACCTTGAGAGTTAATAATAAATTGCTTTAATTGACTGGTTTCCAAGGTGGTTTGTTATATATCAAAAGGCAATTTTTACACTGTGTGAATAATACATATCTTGCAGCATTGTTACTGTGATTAAATTATGGTATTTATATAGAAGCTGTTATATAGTATCTGCAATATAGCATGCATCTATCAAGATACCCTTAATCACAAAATATAATTTATAAAAACAAAAGTAAAATCCTCAAGCCTTCAAGCATTAGTGGATTCAAAAAACAAGTTGTATTTTCCCTTGTTCTGCTTGTCCATCAAGGTTGACTCTGGTCATTCAGAGACACGGCATGACAGGGCAGTGGTCAACATCTTGACCTTTGCTGGTTCTTCTGCAAGATGTAGAAATGAGCTCTGGGGCTGAATCTCTGGCACTTGAATGTGCTGGCCTCTAAGCAACACAGATCACAACAGCAAGCAGTTCATTAGCCATATCACCCGGGACAGCAAGTACAGCGCAGCCATTTGTTCTGTTTTTTCTAGGTTGAAACACAAGTATTTGGCTAACAGCATGATAACATGCTGTGTTTTATTCTTTTTTCTCTCATACAATTATTCTCTTCTAACATGTTGTAATGCATATATTTGTTTTGTTTATCCATCCTCCTCCACTAAGATAAAGCTCCATTTCAGAAGATGTTCCTATCTATTGGGTTAACCTCTGCACCCTGAGCTCCCAGAGACAGCGGCTTGTACCTCATGCATAGCAGCTACTATTAAATATATAGAGGAAATGTGGCCCATTCTTATCATCATTGTCATCACATCTTTATAACTGTGACCACATGAACTGTATTTTCATAGATATATTTAATGATCAGAGAGATGTAACCCAGAAAATACTACCAAGAACATGAATACTAAGTATAAATATCCAAAAGACATTCACTGGGAAAGAATAAAAGAGAATTTTGAATAATTATTTTGAATTCCAAAGCATTACTAGCACTCACTGATAAATGAATATTAAGTAAATCAAGTAAATACGTTGTCGTGTCAGACGAACCGTGTCTCAACCCCTGATGCCCAAGTTGCTAGTCATGTGATTTGGACTATTAACCAAAGGTACGAAACACCCCACACTTCTTACACATCTCACTCTCTTCATTTCCTCCTGGTGCCTTGAGAGGGTGCCGTTCCCTGTATTGGCATCATCCCTTTCCCTCCCAGGGCTTAGATTCTGTGTTCTCTTCTCAGCGCTCCTTCTCTCTCCTGTGATAGGAAAAATCTCCAGTTCCATTTTCTCAGTGCCCCAAAGCAATTCCAGCAAATACTGTTAGGTGGATGCTGATGTCCCCTCCCTGGTAGTCAGCACATCCTGCTTTCTTCTACCCCACCTCTTGCTACTTGAAAATACTTGAGAACTGGACAAAGAGATGTCATGCAGGACAGCATGACATCTGAGAGGCAGGAGCTGAGTGGAAGAGATTATTTCTAAGGAGGGTATCACATCATCATGCTGTTCTCTGCAATATGTGATTTAGAGGAATAGGGCCATGCCAGCATCATAAACTGTGCTTGCCATTCCCCTTCCCAGAGCCATCCTTAGTTACTCAAGAGTGGAGAAGGTCACTGAGCTGCATAGAGCAGAGATTTAAGATACTACGGCCAAAAATAAACTCTGTTTGTAAGTTTTCAACTAAGGGTCGTCAGGGATCTTTTTACTAAAGGAGCGGGGAGGAAATGGTATTCTGTAAGTTAACTTTGCCAGAAATAACTTTGGTTGCCCTTTAGAAGGTAAGCAAAATTTGGGAGCAATTAGGAAGAATTTTTGATTATCTGACTCCAGCAATATCAACCCTTTAATTAACCTGGCTATGTTTGTAACCAAGAATTTTAAAAGGCAAAGGCTCATCACAATTTCAATGTATTTAATATCAGATATAGTCCCCCAATTTTCTTGCTTTAGCCAAAATTAAGAAAAAATACATTTGTAAATCCTGTGCTTATGTGATATTTAAATTTATGTTTTCTGCATTTGTCTGATCTCTCTTGGGTATCCTGTGACATCCCCTATAGCAAGACAGACAAGAACAGCTGGATCCAGAGTTTTAACTGTTGAAGCCTCCTCTTGATCATTTTTGACTTTGTGTTTTGGGGTGACTTGTCAGGTGTAGATTCTTCTGTGTGGCTTCCTTCTCAAGCAGATTTTCCTCTAAGGTTTGGCAAAGATACCATGGTCAGCACAGGATTTGCCTGGCCACTCCACTACCTCAGAAAAAGGAAGTGGTTCTTGGGGATGATTTCAAGTCTCTGCCTGACCCAACAACAATCATTTTAAACAGGGTTCTCCAGTAGTCTGAGTGGCTACACCTGTGTCCTTACTCCTGAATCCAGACATAGAGTTAGACCCTCTTAAAGGTTGTCAACTAAAAGTCAGAAATTTCCCATTCTGGGCAAAGATATGTTTATTGTATTATCTAATGTGATTGTTGCAACAACCCCATGAGAATGGATGGACAGGACTTGTAAGAATGGCTACTCAGGAAACTAGAAAGGTAGAAGGCTTTGAGTCCAATGGCATGAAGGTATTTCCAGCTCTTCTCTATCTTTTAGCTCTGTGACTTCAATTAAATTATGTAAAATTATCTCACTTATCTTGAAAACAAGTATGACATTCATGACAATTCTTGACATTAAATAAGACATAAAGGGAAAATAAGAACATTTTATATTTTGATGAAAACCCTGTAAAATAAACACTTTCAAATTCCATTGGATTACAATAAGTTTATTTCTCAACTCTACGGGTTGGCTGTGATTCCACTCCAACTGATGGAGTTTGGCTCTTGGTTCTATGCACTTTTACATCTGCTCAAGATGTATCCTCATTCTGTGACCAGTAGCCGCACAGGGTATATTCTCGTGCCAGATGGCGGAATCCTAAGAGGAGAAGGCAAACCCCATAAACACACTTTCTTTTCACATTGTGCCTGCTGGTGTCCCACAGGCCAAACCAAGTCACATGACCTGGTGGTTTTTCACAGGAATAGTGAAAACATTCTGTCCACCTTGGCAAAAGGCATGAAAAAGCCACTTGGAAAAGGATTGAGATGTGCGACACTACTATAAAGAAGGAAGACAGAGTCTAGAGCACTAACTCTATTTACCACAGAACCGTAGAGGTACTGGGGATTGACAAATTATATTCCATGCATGTGGGATTATGTCAAAATGAAGCCCACTTTTATATCTAGCTATAATACATTAATAAAAATATAAATATAGATATATGATTGACAATAAAATTATTAGATTTACCATTGTAATTCATCACTTGGAAAAACCATATTAGCATGTAAAATGGGACATTTAAGATTAGGAAACCTGTGTGAAATCTGACATACCACTACTTAGTTCTTTTGACCCTGCACTCTCTTATGATCACCAGGCTTCCAGTAGTAGCAGCAGTAGCGTGGCTGCTGACTTCTGACTCTGTAGGCACTCTTCTTGTGGCATCTACATCCCAGCTATATATCTTCTAAATCTGAACACCTACCATGTATCCTGTATTATCTTTTCTTGGCTTATAGTAAGGGTGGGTAGTGTCTGCAATAGTCACTTTTGCAACCCAGCACAATGCCTGTCACAGAGGAGATGGTCAATAAACACTCACTGACTCAGGGAATGAAGAATGGTTACTGTGGTGAAGACCTGCTTCCATTCATCCTTATTCACAATTAACAAAAGGTTTCCAAAATGATTTCTGAAGGGATTCAAGCCCCTTCTGCTCTTTTTCTTCCTCCTTTCTGGAATACATATGTGATGGTTGGAGTTCTCCAAGTCATTTTAAGTTATGAAGATGGCAGAGTGAATAACCAGAAAAAGCCTGGGTCCCAATGACCTTGTAAGCTGGAGACTGTCGATGTCCAGATTTCTTTTGTACAAGATCAAAATGAATCTTTAATTTGTTTTAGCTACTATTTGTAAGGGGAAGATTCTCTTACTCATAGCTGCACACAATAGTATCACAGGTTCCTTGTAGATGTTAATTGGATCTGATTTTGAAAGTGGAGACATAACTGGAGTTTCATTGTAAAAGGAGCAGAGACAGAAATAGAATCAATTTGAGGCAAGATGGTTTCATTGGCTAAAATTGAACAGGAAACTTTGACACCCAACGTTATATCAGGAATTACCATCAGTACTTTCTTTTTATTTCTCTGCTATGATTTATTGCATGCTTCCATAGACAAGGTGCTGGTCTAAAATCTCTCTCTATATATATAATTTCATTTAAATTTCAAAAATAGTTCTTTGGGATACTCAGCATCATCCCCATATCATTTAATATAATATTTAACATAAGACAAAGGATAATTACTTTTCCCAAAGCCATTCAACCAGACCCAAATATAACTTGTTGGACTACTAAATCTCATTGTTTATTTTTAACTCTACATACTGCTATATATTTTTAAATAAGCTAGTATTGTTTGAAAGAAACCCCCAAATCAAGTATGAATAAAATCTTTGCTTGTGATGTATATTTTTAACCCTCTGATACCTGGAGTAAGGGTGACTGGCCACCAAGGCAAATCAGCATAATTTTTGTCCCAGATATGTGAGATTTTAACACAAATTATACATTGATCTTATTCTGTACATTGTGACCACACAGGAAAAAAGGGAGTTATATTTGTTTCTTACCAATTCTTAAATTTTAGAAAAGGCCAATTCATGATTGTTCTCCTTATATTGAGTCAACAGGGACTTTTCTAACACTTGGAACAATTTAACCTGGAGAACATGCCCTTGATTCTTATGCCATGACCAAATTGTGACAGAGAGAGAGAAAATTAAATTGAGCAGAGACATAGGGAGGCAGGAAGCCAGAGAGGGACAGGAAGAAAAGGATAGATGAAGGAAGGGAGAGAGGAAGGGAAGAAAGAAGGCAGTCAATCATTCAAACCCTTTTCATCTCTGAAGTTGAATTAAGTATGTCTCTGAGCCACTCTAAGGCAAGAGTGTGAATAGCAGATATTGAATCATGCAGTATCTTTGAGTATATAATGCACCTTTCCAAGCACACTGTGATGAGGTGGGAAAGGTGACAGTCACCCCACAAAGCTCAGGAATGCACAATGTGTTCCATCAATACATATTCATTCACTTTCTTCCATAGGTAAAATGACTTGCTAGGTGGAGGAAGGCAGGGAAGATGAAGATGTGCAAGACAGACGGTTGCCTCAAAGTGTGCACAGTCAAGAAGGTGCAAAACACATGGATCCAAATAGTCAAAATAAATACTGCTGCCTTTGTCTCTCCACAGGAATAAATTCAATTAGAAAAATAAGTATCAAGTGTTGACTACATACCAGAAATTGTCCAACAGCCTTGGGGTATGTCAGTGAACAAAGCAAATTTCACTTTGCTTTATCTTCTAGAAAATTTATCTTTATCTTCTAGATAAAGCCATTGAACCATGAGTACCTTGGGTACGAAGATATGGTGGCAACATCCCTTTTATTCTCCTGAATTCCCCAGTCTCATTGCAGTTAGGCAATGAGGACCAACTTGATTGGTCCTTACTAATGAAATGTGTGCAAAAACAAGGTGTGTCCTTTCTAGATCCAAGCAGTAAAGAACAGAAAAGTGCATGCAAGATTTCCCATTCTCCCTCTTCCCGGCCTGGACAGAACACAAACACACACACGCACGCACGCACACACAGTGTAAGGCTTAGAAGTCTGAGTTTCTAAGGAACTACATGGAGTAGAGTCCCACCTTCACCCACAAAGAGTTGGATACACAGCATGATAAAGAAAAAGCATGTTATACTAACCCACTGAGACCACACGGATTAGTTAAGAGGTATGATTCTCATCATCTTTTAGCTACTGCTCTCAGAAGGTGACTTGTCAAGAGAAGCCATTTAGAAAGTTACCTGGATGAATAAAATTGCCCAAGAAAAAGTTTTGCAAAGGTCTGAAGAAGAAAAAAACAACTTGATATGTCGAGAGAGAGAGGCTTTGAGAGAAAGGATACACATGAGCAGGGAATGAGTATGATATCTTTGGCTTTAGATCCAGCTGAGACTTTCAGATCTACCACACACCATGGAAAAGTTACTTAATCTCTCTGAGCCTCAGTTTCTTCATCTTTGCAGTAGGGATCATGCCTGCCACTCCATAGCACCTTGTGAACATTGAATAAGAAAACACTAGCAAAAAGTTCATTCAATGCCAATCACGAAAAGAAACAAATCGCCATTTAAGGGCTTTATATGTGTAGCCAGTGGTAATGGTAAGATGTGCATAGTAAGAGTGAAAAAGTATGCAACTTACCTGTCCAACAGGTATATTCATTTTATCTACAGCCTCTTTCACAAAGCTCGATTATTACACTTAGCATTTGTGCAACATTTCACAGTTCCAAAACACCTCAGCATGTCGTGTATTCTTCAGATAAACCCTGAGAGTCCTCATATCTGCTAGCATTCAACTGATATGCATATGCAGGTTTAGAAAGATGCAAATCATCACCCAGAGAAGTGACTGTCAGTGCCTGGACTGGGGCCTCCATCTTCTGAACAAGCACTCAGTGCTTTTCTAGTATTCCAAATGCCTTCTGTGAGAAGCTCCGTACAAGCCACAGGCCCTTTCTGCCAGGCCCTCTGACTGGTTCCTTGGCTGAACTTTCCTTATGCAACATTGTCCACTTGAGCAATGCTCCTGATAAGACACTTCCACAGCCAACATGGCCCTGAGATTGCAGAAAGTCTATTAAGTGGGCCTGGAAGTGCAGGAAGAAGAAGATGCTTTGACCCTCTTTTCCTCTTTGGGATTACTTGTCTAAGTAATTCTTGTGTATACTTTTCCAATCAATCCATAATCTGAGGATAAGGGCAGCTGTTTAAACAGGTTGCTTAGTAACCAGCCATAACAAGTGGACAACTTAACAAGATTCCTAACCACATCACTTCCTCCCAGTTCTTGGGGACTTTCAATTCCAACATGCCAGTAAGCACAAGTAATCCTACTGACTCAAAATTCTGTGTTTTGTTAACAGCACACACGTCAATTTTAAGCTACTACGCTTGTTGATTGTTATTATACACAAGGCAATCTGTAAAATGGTGAACTGGAGGTTACAAATATCCGTTTGATTCTCTCAGTGAGAGCAATTCCAGATCCACCTGCTGGGTTATTGCAGCTTTGCACCTGTGAGTGCGGAGAGGTGTATGTTGTGAATAAACCTGGACCAAATAAATTCCAGAACTGTCAGAGGTGACAGCAAAGATAGCCATCAATTCCTAGGTCTGAACTTCGATGGCCACCTGGAACCTTAGAATTGGAAGGTACTTTATTCCATTTTTTTCTTGCTGTTTCTATGTGCCCTTTGTTTATTCAAAATTCATAAAATTATCACAGTTAGTTGATGGCATTGTCTTCTTTGAGAATTCATTCTACCTCTCATAGGATTGGCTTGAAGAAGAGATGCAAGAGTCTGACCAATGGCCTGTAGGTCTATCTCCTCTGATAATTTCAAATAAGACAAGATGGACTGGGGATGTGGCTCAATTGTACAGTGATTTTCTAGCATGTGTGAGGCCCTAGATTTGATTCCCAGAACCACATGCAAAAAAAGTTAGAACGATTCATTGTTCAAAATAAAATAAAATCCCTAACTCATACTGCATGAAAATAAAAACCTAATGAAGATCTAAATGTGAAAAGCAAAACTTGAAAAAAAGAGAGAGATCAGAGACTTTGGGGCTCAGGGAATTGAATCATATTCATGGGAAAACACTGATGTTAGTGATTGTTACCTGTTGTATTTTACCCTGAACTGCCTTATTCCTGTCACAGATGTTGACTTTTTCCTTGGATTATGACACATCATTCTCTTTCAATTATTTTTAAGTCATTTCAAAGACTTGTCCTTCTTGCAATCATGTCATCCCTTGTCCCTCTCAATGACCTTTCCTTGCCCACATCACCTTTGCCCTCTACCTTCTGCCTCTCTAACTAGCTGCCCAGTTACACCTTCCTATAGCTGCTGTTTTTGCCTGGTTTTCATCTCTTCTAACTAGTGTTTCACCTCCAGTCTTGCCTCCTTCAAATCAATCCTCTGCCTGGAAGAAAAATCAGGATTTAGTTTCTGTCTGTTTTTGGTTTTTGGTGATGGGAGAAATAAGCCAGAACTTTCATATTCATGCATCATTTATACTTCCAAAAATTATAGGCTGTTTTTTGCTTCCTTTATCCCTATATTATTTTATTTTTTTTAATGTTTTTTATTTTTTTATTTTATTTATTTTTTTATTTACTTATTGATTGATTGAACACAAATGGAGTACAGCTATTGTTTCTCTGGTTGTACACAAAGTAGAGTCACACCATCTGTGCATTCATACATGTACACAGGGCAATGATGTCTGTCACACATTCTGTTATTATTCTTACCCCCCCCCGATCCCTCCCCCCCTTCCCTCCATGCTATCCATCGTTCCTCCATTCTAGCCACCCTTCAGTGATGCAGCCACATCAATGTTCATAGCTGCTCAATTCACAATAGCTAGATTGTGGAACCAACCTAGATGCCCTTCAATAGATGAATGGATAAAGAAACCGTGGTATATATACACAATGAAGAATTATTCAGCCATAAAGAAGAATAAAATTATGGAATTTATAGGTAAATGGATGATGTTGGAGACTGTTATGCTAAGTGAGATCAGCCAATCCCAAAAATCCAAAGGCTGAATGGTCTCTCTGATAAATGAATGATGATAAATTTATCCCTATTTTAGAGATGAAAAAAATGGAGATTCAGAAATGTTAAGAAATCTGCTCCCAATCATGTGGTCAGCAAATAGTGGAGCCTGACTTCAAAGAAGCAGGCAGACCCAGAACTCATGCTGGACAGTATGCTCCTTTACACCCACCAGAGGTGAGCAGAGTCTTGCAGAAGCCAGGGAGGACACAGGCTCACACTATACTCTGCTATGCTCAGGTCACTCTTCTAACCTAAAAAGTCCTTTGGAAACATTTTTTCTTTTACTGATACCAAGACGCTTCAAAATTTGGTTCTCACTAACCTCCCCAGCTTAATCTCCCAGAAGCTTTAACTTTCTGCCCTGTTCATTCATAACATCTAAACATTTCCCCTTGTGACTTCCCTGCCACGTGTCAAGACAGCAAACTTCTATTCATCTCAGGGCAGCTGGAATATTTGGGAAAACTGTGCATGAAACTCAAACTATTGGACTACTCTGTGGCAAAACTTCTCAAGGCTACTCTAGCCACACTGGGCACCAGAAGACCTGAGATGCCGGGGCACTCAGGGAGGAAGGAGGCACGGAGCAAAGCTAATCATCCTTGACTCTCAGCAAAGGAGAAGGAGCTCCTACAAAAGAGATCCTTGAAGCTTAATCATAGCTTTTGCCTCTGGCATTTGTTCTAAAGTTTCTCTAATGTTGAGAATGGTTTTTATTCTTCTTTACCTCAATAACTAAAATTCCACTGAGAATGTAGTAAAAGCTCAACAAACACTTTCTTCTTTAAGCTCGTGAATTTTTTGTCTCTTTTGTTCCAAGTATGATTGTTTTGTTAGTATATCATAGTTAAACATAATAGTGGGGTTCATTTTGACATATTCATGAATGCATTTAACATAGTTTGCTCCATTTCAATCCCTGGTACTTACCCTTTCTCTCCCTTCTTCCCTGATACACTTCTTTTTTTTTTTATAGGTCTTTCTTCTATTTATTTATTTTTTAATTGGTGCTTTCAAATTATATATAAAATTGGAATGCATTGTGATATATTTGTGCACACATGTAGCGCAATTTGGTCAATTTTATTCTACTCTTAGATTATTTTTCTATATCATTTTTCACCTGGGTTTCACCTGATTCTGATTATCTTAATGACAATGATTGGGTGCCCTACCACTTATGCCAGACTTCCCCCAAGTTGAGCCTTGTCATTTACCAGAATGTCTTGTGATTTTGTGCTCATGGGTTAATACTAATTGTGGTTATATGTGATTCTACCATAAAAGGAGGAAAGTAGTGGACAAATACACATGAGAGAAGAGAAGGGAAGTTAAAGAAAAAAATGGGAGGAGCAGGAAGAAAAATAGGGGAGGACTGGAAAGGGAAGGCAAGGGTTTGGGCAGACAAAGCAAAGAAGTTTCAGAAGAATAACATTTTATGAATTCTGACTATATGATCATTAATTCCTACTGTGGCTCTGTGACATAGGAAGCTTTACTCCTACTTTGCATATGGAAAAGTTTGGTCTTGGCAATGTTGAAAATCTCCCCAGAGTCTCCATGTGTCAGTGCGGGCCTGGAGCTCTGGTCTGTCTTTCTCTGTGTTCTGCATCAACCTGATGCATCTCTTCTCTTCGGACCTACTCCTGCTTTGGGGTCACACTGAATGGAACACTTCATTTTCTCCATGGCAACCCTAAAAATATTTGTAGGAAATGGTCATATTTCTCCCAAGTCGTTTCTTATCCAGTTCAATATCTCCTTTTTCTTTTTTCTTTTTTTATCAATTGATTCTCAAACAATTTTTTTTACTGAAATTTCAGGTCAATCTCTTCAGTGATTTTCTCTCTCCCTACACTTATAACTATCCAGACTCCCGATATGTTAGACACAGCTTTTTCTGGAGACACTGACCACTATGGATTTCTTATTTCAGAAAAGAAAGACTAGGACAAACTGTTTCTCCCTTTATACTTACTTGAAAACAGGATACAGGAGAAGACCATGGTCCTAGGAATTCTATTTAGATACAATGTAGTTTTGGTGAGAATGAAATTTTGACTCTAACCTAGTTTATATCACTTATTACTTGTCTGTTATGGTTAGGTTATTTAGCATATCTAATATTTAGTTTGCCTTTCTATAAATCAGATATTAATATCTATGAACAGGATGTTGAAAAGGTTAATCAATATAATTCATGTCAAGCACGAGCCTTCATAAGCTCTAAGTAAATGATATTCATTATTTTTATTAGCTCAGTGTCCTCAGATTCTCATCTAAACATCATCAAACTGTACTTATTAGCAAAGCACGACCTTCTATCTTTTCATTCCAATACATGAAATGACTTAAGGTATTAAATCATATAATGTATAAGCTAAACACACTCAGGGAATTTCCCCTAGGGCTCCACTTTATACCTAAAGAAACAGCATCCAAAAATGAGAAACATAGCATGTATGTGTTTGTTTGTTTGTTTGTTTGTTTTTGAAGTGCTACGGATCAAACCCAGAGCTTCCTGCATACTAGGCAAGCGCTGTATCACTGATCTACATCCTTAGCCCTAGTCCTGTGAATTTTGAGACCCAATACAATGTACATAGACACAAGTCACCCTGATCTTCAATATCCAAACTACAATCACAGAATTATGTTGACTAGGGCATTGCAAGTCTCAGTATTTTATCTAGTTCAATTATTTTATTAAACTAGCATGGGGATAGCAAAGGGAAAATGAATTTGGTAATAGGGGAATTTAAAGAACTTTTCACTAAATCCTATAGGTTCACCTTGTTATCAAGTGTAGTCAGATTCAGGGTAGATCTAGCTCTGGTGTCAGAATCAGACTGTTTATGAATTGACCTGGACAAAATAATTTAACACTTTTTAGATTATTCTGTTATCAAAACAATGAGTAAATCAAAGTACAGTCGAGATGATTAGCTAACCATGCAATGTTTAGGTTTATTTTTCTGATTTTAGTTTCATTTTGTATTTCATAAATACATGCATATATATGTATAAATATATACACAAATACACCCCCCCACACACACACATTAAGTGCCCCATCTAAAGTGTAAAGCTAAATGAGTGAATCACCTCCAGATCAATATATATAGAAAGAATATTTACATAATCCTCAAAGATTATCCCCTTGGTACAGATTCAGCAAATAAAAAATAGAAGACATGCATTTACAGTATAATATAATATAAACAATTTTGTTAATGTAACTGCATCCTATGCAATATTTGTGACCACTCCATGTCTTTTCTTAGCAAATTCCATCCTCCTCCCATTAGCAACCACTGTTCTGACTTCTAGAAACCATAGATTTCCTCTGCATATTCTGCATATTCTTGAGCTTTATGTAATAGCCGTTATGTGATATGCTTTTTATGCATGCTTTCCTTTCTTATTGGTTCTTTTTTATTTATGCATGACAGTAGAATTCATTTTGACATAATCGTAAGAGCATGGAATAAATACTATTCTAATTCAGTCCTGAGTACTTCTCCTTCCCCTTCCTTCCCCCCCAACAACCCCTGGTTCCTTCCCTCTTTTGATTTTTCTGCTTTTTACCTATAATTTATTTTTTTAATTAATATCTTGTGGATATACATGATGGTGAGACTCACTGTGGTATATTCATATATTATGTACATGGTAAAGTTATGTCAGATTCATTCCACTGTCTTTCTTTTACCTAGCCCTCCTCCCTTTCCGTCATGCCCCTTTGTCTAATTGGCTTAACTTCTATTCTCCCCTTATCCCCTTATTGAGGATTAGCTTTCATAGATCAGAGAAAACATTCGACCTTTGTTTTTTTTTAGGATTGGCTTATTTCACTTAGCATGATAGTTTCTAGATCCATCCTTTTACTGGCGAATGTCATAAGTCATTCTTTTTATGGCTGAGTAATACTCCATTGAGTCTATAAAGCACATTTCTTTTGATCGCTCATCTGTTGAAGGACACCTAGTTTGGCTCCATAGCTTAGCTGTGGTGAATTGAGCTGCTATAAACACTGATGTGGCTGCATTACTCTAGTATGCTAATTTTAAATCTTTGAATATATATACCAAAGATATATAACTGAGTCAAATGGTGGTTCCATTCCTAGTTTCTTAAGGTATCTCTATACTGCTTTCCAGAGTCGTTGCACCAGTTTGTAGTCCCACCAGCAATGCACAAGTTCACCCTTTTCCCCATGTTCTCATTCTCATCAACTTTTACTGTTACTTGTGTTCTTGATTGTTGCCATTCTGAGTAGAATGATATGAAATCTCCATATAGTTTTTAATTTGCATTTCTCTAGTTGCTAGAGATGTTGAACATTTTTCATATATTTGTTGACCACTTGTATTTCTTCTTTTGGGAAGCGTCTGTTTACTTCCTTAGTCCATCTCTTGACTGGGTGATTTGTTTTTGTTTGTTTGTTTGTTTGTTTGGTATTAAGTTTATTGAGTTCTTTGTATATTCTGGATATTAACACCCTATCTGAGGAGCAGGTGGCAAAGATTTTCTCCCATTATTTCCTTTGCTGTGAAGAAGGTTTTTTAGTTTGATGTCATTTATTGATTTTTGATTTTATGTCTTGTGCTTTAGGATTCTTGTTAAGGAAGTCAGTTACTGAGCCAATATGTTGGAGTGTTGGGCCTACATTTTCCTCTAGCAGGTACATGGTTTTGGTCTAATTCCTAGGTCATTGATCCACTTTGAGTTTTGTGCAGGATGAGAAATAGGGGTTAAATTTCATTCGACTACTTATGGATTTCCAGGTTTCCCAGCACAATGTGTTAAAGAAATTACTTTTTTTCTCTACTGTATGTTTTTGGCACCTTTGTCAAACATGAGATAACTGTATTTATGTGGATTTGTCTCTGTATCTTCTATTCTATTCCATGTGTTCTTAAAATTCAGCCAGGTTGCTATGCAAAAAATGTTTGTTCTGGAATATGCCCAATAGTTAATTTTCTTACTGACAGATTTTTTTTTAATCACCAGGTAAGGAATATCATTAATACAGTGGTTATGGCCAGGCTTATGCAGGTGTATTTAAATGGACATCTGCATTGGTTTGAGCCATTTGCACTCGGAATGGAATTACTAGGTCACAGAGTATCTATAACTTCAGCAGATACAGGTAAAGTTGATAAAATTATTTACCCTTCCACTGTAAACACATGAACATTCCAGGGGTTCCACATTGTCACCAAGAAATGATAATGTCAGTCTTTTCAATTATTCACTCTGGTGATTGTTCAGTGGTACCTCATTTAGGTTTCAATTTACATTCATCTGATGTATAACAAGGATGAGAAACTTTTGTATATCATTCATTTAGATACCCTATTTTGTGAAGCATCTATTCAAATACATGGCCAATTTTTATTTGGGTTGTTTTAATATTTTTCAGGTGTGTGTGTGTGTGTGTGTTTAATGGAGAATAAATAAGTCCATTATGACCAAACATCATGACCAAATTTTGGGATCATGTTTCAGGAGCATCAATTTCATTATAAGATTTGTGAGAAAAATAAATTTATTAAGAACCATCTCTACTATTGCAGAAACTTGAGAAGAAGGACAGAGAAAGGCAGGCAGACAGTATCCCAGGATAAACAGTCTCTGACGTCTCTCCCAGGTGGGAGCAGAGGGGCCCACTGGTTTCCAGGCAACTTCAGATGCCCTTGTGACTGGAACCTGTGCAGAGAAGCCTGAGGCAGTTTGTACACCTCCCTCCTGTAACTGTTTAAGCCCATGCTGCTCACTTCATGATGTTAGGATCCTCAGAGCTGAAGGTCCTCTGGTTGTCCATTTAAAATGCACAGAGGCATGTGAGATGGATTCTATTAGTCATTTAAACATCATCTTGAACTCATAGATGCATGCAATTCTGATTTGTCAATTGAAAATGGCATTAATAAAAGCATATATAAAATAAAATGAGATAAGATGTTGGACCGCTCCACCTACTTGCTGTTGTCTGTCTCAACTGTCCACTTTCTTTAGAGTCACTTTTTTTTCTGAATCCAGGGCCTGTCTTTTGCCCCAGCATACCACAACATGGTACTCCACAACATATTTGTAGATCAAAGGTGGCAATCCTCCTAGTCACCCCATCCTAGTCCTTGGTGCTGTCATGGGTACAGGCTGCAGTCCCACCATGGAATTGCATGGTAGAGAGGGAGTTATCTTCTGATGCACACTCTGGGAGAGCTTGCTATTCTCTGCATCCGACCTACTGAGAGTTATCCAGGAACTGGGTGGGGGCATCTCAGGGGCTTGCTAGAGGGCTATGCCGGGAGGGAGGTCCTCACTTGCAGGCCGTGGAGAGGAATGGAAGGCAGGTTGTTTCACTGTCCTTATGCCCTGACTACTGGTCTTCTCAAGTAGCTGGTGCTCAAAGGGTTAGAGGGGGAAGTTCTAAGGGCAGGTTCACTGGCAGTCTTTGGCGGGAGAGGAAAAGCAGGAAGAGACTGAGGAAGTGGACAAAGCCCAACTCTTCATGCACAGGGCAATGCAGCCTGACTCCTGTGAGGTCTGGTACTGGAGCATCAGATATGTAGCTATTGCATCATCAAATGTTCTGTTTACCAAAGACACCCAGGTATTCTGTAAGTCTTAAGAAATGATCTTCATTGTTGTGGTTAGGGAGTAGCTGACTAGAATGAGTTGGTAAATATCACTCTACCTGATTTAGTCATGGGCACCCCATGATTTGGTCTACCATGGGCCTCTGCATGGGGTTCAGTCAGTAACTGTCTGGTGACACTTTGTACTTCAGTGGAAATATGAAAGGGAATGTTATACTTTGCAAGGAGGACCTTCTCCTTGAACTGCAAAGAGGCAATCCCTTTAAAAGAGAGACACCCTGTGACCATGATGTACAAGATGACACCCGACTGCAGACCTCCACTGCAGGGAAGTCATAGTCTTCCTGCAGGAAGATTTTGGAGACACAGTATAGGAGAGTGCCCCTGACTGCATCCAACTTCTGTCTATCTGTAAATCTTCCACTGAGACTGAAGTCCCAGAGTTCGATGCTTCCTCTGGTACCCACTGAGATATTTGCCAGCTTCAGATCTACATGATGCCCTTCTCATGGCAGTAGTGTGCAGCACATGTGATCTGCCTGGATAGCCCCTAGGATTCCTCCTGCATGCCACTGGCCTGTGTTATGTGGAGCAGTAGCTGTCTCCCACCTGCGTGCTCCATCATGAGAGAGACATATTCAAAGGTTTCAACAATATGCAACAGTTGGATCACATTTGGATGTTCCAAAATCTCCATTATATCCAGTTTGAATACAATGATAAGCAAGTTCTGCTCTACCTTTGGCAGGACTATCAGAGCTACCTGTCTCTCAGGAAAGAGACGGTGAACCAGTTTCACCTAGGTAAAATCTCCCTGCCCAATGTTCTTCAGGACACTATAATGGTTAGTGAGGATTTCTTCATGGGAGGAGTGGCTGAAAAGCCCTGCCACACATTCCTAATTTCACTACATGAATAACTCTCACTCCATATCCTAAGCAGCAACAACATCTAAGTGTGCTAATAGTAATAATAATAACAACAATAATAATAAAGCAAAAGATAAAAATAAAATCAAAACCCAAAGTATAAACTCCAAAAATTCAAACACAAAGACCAAAACCACCAAATCACAGCATAAACTCTCTATAAGTCCAACAGGTCACTGACCTAGAACTCCCTGTGCATAAGGGCATATGGACAAAAAAGCAACTGTAGCCAGGACCTTAAGTAGATGGTGTTTGAAATTCCCTCACATTGGCTCTTTATGGGGTCAGGACAAGAAATGGCCCATTCACAACTGAGTGTAACCCATAATGAATATCTATCTCATTTTTTGGTCTACAGGACCATTTCTAATTTAATAATGAATAAAAAAGAACTTCAAAAGTGGGTTTGGTTCAGTAGGTTAAGAAGACTGTATTACCTTGTTTAGAAATTAAAATTCGTAGGAGGCTTCAATGGCTTCTGCATTTCAAATCTGAAAACCTATAATAACGTTTGGCTTTTTAAGACTTCATCATATCTACATATCTGAAGTTATTCAGTTCCTTTCTCTTTCAACCCAAAATGATTGGTGTCAAAAAGATAGTTTCACTTCACTCACATTGTGACACTCTAGGACGCCCTATGTCCCTAAGAGAGCATATGGCACATTATTTACACCCTATGCAGCTCAGAGAAAGGGATCTTTCGTCACTATTTCCACCCAAGGTCCTCATAGGATTTCTCATCAGAAACTCTGGCACTCAGAAGGCAGAAGGTTGATATATTTAAAGTGATGAAGGACAAAACCTTTCAGTCAATAAGCCTGTGACCAACAAAAGTGTTCTTCACATAGGAGGGAGAAATGGGGCATTACCCAATACCTCAATCTCTTTGTGCTGCTATAACAAAATATCTTAGGCTGGAAAATTTAATAAAAAACAGAAAATGATTTCTCACAGTTCTGGAAGTTGGAAAGTCTGAGTCCAAGGTATAGGGGATTAATTCAGTGTGCATAGGGCTGACATTCTCCTTCTAATGTGGCACCTTGTTGCTGGGTCCTTCCTATATATAGAAGTTGCTAACCATAGCCAGATGGACAGCTGATGAGGACTCTCAGGCTGATTGACAGGCCTGGTGAAGTTATCTGTGCTGATCCCCAGCTTTGGAGTACCAGTCATCATGCATACCATCAGCATAGCTAGGGCAAAGGCCTTAGGGAATGTAATGATAATGCTTCTGGCACCAAGGACACCACCTTGGCCAAGTATAACTCCTCCCTAGACACAGCTTCCAGGAGAAGGGTGGTAATCACACCCACAAGTCCCACAACAGCGGCCTGAACCTTAAGAACTTCCATGGGCATCTGAATGGTGGAGGGAAGGGTGGTGGGTACAATAACATCTATGGTTGATATCTGACTTGCCTGCACTCTCTGCTTCAGGAACTAGGCTGCCAGGAGGTACTGCTGTTGCTCCCTGCTACTGCATCTGCTCACACATGAGTTTCTAGAATAGTAAGATTCTTGATGTCATATTGGAGGAACTTATTAGAGGCTTGGAGGCCCCAAGATGTTTCAAAGAACCACTGTTGTTGTCCTTGCTGCCTTGTGCTGGGGCTCCAATGCAATACCAGACAGGATGGCTATGCACATGGTGGGGCACAGGCAGGCCCCCTTGCAGGTAGCTCTACAGACTGGTGAAGCCCTAAGGGTGCATGTATATGATGGGTGGTAGAAGCAGATGTGGCCCTGCTCCTGCTATGACCTCGCATATCAGGGTTCCATCAGCCTTCAGGTTTCCAGGGAGCACAAAGCTATGTCCTTCTCTCTACTTGGCAGCCTCTTCAATGCTACCTAGCATATATGGCACCACACAGTCATGAACAATTTGTATGGAAATAGATTTACAAATTTCCAAATACTGTAAAATTATGTCATTATTTGTGCCATTTTTCTTACTATTGTCTTTAAAAATGTTATTAATTATGCTCCATTTATGTATGATTTATCAAAATGCATGAATGCTTTCTACTGTCATGTATAACTAATTAGAACAAATAAAAAATTTTAAATAAATGTCATTAAAGCATTTGTAAATGTTTAAATAGAGATTTCTGCTCTGACTATTCTTACTCTTCTGCCCAAAATGTCACTCTACCTTACAAATTGTTATGCCAATGGGAACATTTATTTGTATACACTGCCAGCTTTCGAGACAAGAGTTCTCATCCTACATAAATTTTATTTCTGTTTTAACCAGGTGTACTTCCTTTCTAATCAAATAATATATGAGGAGGAATTCAAGTAATTCAAACAATACTTATTCAACAAAATTTATAATATAAAAATTCAGCAGAGGTGCAAGTCCTAGGAGGCAGTGTGAAATAGAAACAATAGCATAAAATTTGGAGTTACAAGACCTTGTTTGGAGAACCAGTTCTGGCAGTTCCCGATTATATAACATTGAATCAGTTACTCAACAACTTTTTTTAATTTTTTGATTTTATTTGTTCTAATTAGTTGTACATGAAAGTAGAATGCATTTATACATCTTGATAGGTCATACATAAATGTAATCTCTCATTTTTCTGATTATACATACTGGAGGGTCACATTGGTCATGCTGTCATGCATGTACATGAGGTAATAATGTCAGTTTCACTCTACCAGCACTCCTTCCCTCACATTCCTTCCGCTCCCTTCACTCCCCTACACCTAATACAAAGTAACTCTATTTATTTCTTAATTTTTCCCTAAGCAAACAATATGGATACTATTTCACACACCCCTACCTCAAAGAATTATGGCTGGTCTATTAGACAGGGTTCTCTAGAGGAAAAAGAACAATGAGGGATATGATCATAAAAGGGGGATTTAAGGGCTAGGGATATAGCTCAGTTGGTAGAGTGCTTGCCCCACAAGTATGAGGTCTGGGTTCAATCCCCAGCACTGCAAGAAAAATAAAAACTAAAAGAGAGATTTCTTAGATTGGCTTGCATGAACAAAAGTTGGCAGTCCACATTGGCCGTCTGCATTCTGCAGAGTTGAAGGAACCAGTAGCTGCACAGTCTAAGATGATGATGACTCAGAAGGAGAGGAATCAATGATGTTATCCCATCTAGGACTCAAGGCCTGGAAACTCCCTGGGCAGAGACTGCTTTGGAAGAGTGAAGAAACAGGAGTCTGATGTTCTCAGGTGATTGCAGCAGCAATCAAGAACATGTTCAAGAAGAATGGAGCTTGAATCTACTTCTGCTTCTTTGTTCTTCCAACTTTTATTCCATTCAAACCACCAACCTATTGGTTGGTGCTGCCCACACTTAGGGTGGGTCTCCACTTCAGTCTGTTATCCCACATGCCAATCATTGCTAGACACACCCTCATTGACATGCCCAGAAGTCTCATAATCTTAGGCATCTCTTAATTCAATTAAGTTGACAATTCAAATTAACCATTACACCTGGGTTTAACTAAATACTATATTTGAAATATGAAGTCCCTCTAAAAATACCATGTATTTATTGCAAGCTTGCTAAATATCAACTTTTGCTAAAGCAACTTTTTTTCATAAGGTATCTCATTTAATCCTCATAAAAATCCTCTGATGTATTATTTTTCCCATTTTATAAATATGAAGACAGTTCTAGAAGAGGCCATTTATACTGCCTGCAATCACACATCTGGATTGCAAATCCAGGCCTATTAAACTCTGAAGGCAACCTGTGCAACCACCATAACTATATCCATGGCATGAAGGCTAAGTCACTCTAGGAAGGTAGCCAGGTCCCATAAATAAAAAGGAGAAACACAAAAATTCAGTTCTCCCTAGCATCCTTGTTTTTCTCTTTTGTTGTTTCAGTGCTGGAGATGGAACCCAGGGTTTTGCATATACTAGGCAAGTGCTCTACCACTAAGCTGCACACCCAGCTCCATGATTTTTTTTTTTTAATTTGGTCTAAAGAGCCAGGGTGCAGGAATTAGGTATTAAAACACCAGCTTTAAAATTTTATCAGTGAGGATTTCTTATGCTTTCATTAGGGCAAGGGAAATAAAGTGTGGGGGGAAGAATTCTTGTCTTCTCTGTGGATGGTCAAACATGATTAAACAGATGTGTCTTTCTTCTCATAAGGAAGGAAATGGACCAACTCAAAAACAATACATCAGTCATTAGGTTCTGAGAGTATAGGCTACAGGGCTGTGCAGGGAGGATATCAGTGGTGATCCCATCTTGTTCTTTCACAGTTTATCTGGTTTTCTCTTTATTGATTCCTGAAAAGATCTGCGGATTTGTGCAACATGGGTGTGCTGGGATTTTCTGGCAAGAGAAAACACTCTGGGTGAACCTCAGGTGGGTTGGGTTCACAGATCTCTTCTGCCTGTGACTGGCACAGGTCTGGGAAAGTAGAAATCAGAGGAAGAAGAGGACCCTAGTGCCCAGAGAACACTACCTCCCAACTTGGTGTCAACTGGAGTTTATATGAAGACACAGGGGTCCTTGGGAAAACATGATGTTGTTATTTAAGAGAGCTCCTAACTTTAAGTACCTCTGAAGTTTAAAAAAAATATCCTCACAGAAACTATTTCAACCCTTTAAAGCACTCTGTGAGGAAGTTTTTTTGGTCTTTTTTGGGTGAACATATGCAGACCTTAGAGGTTGAATGGGTCAAACAGCTAATGAGAGACAGAATTCTGGCTCCTTGGTTTCTGGGTCAGTTTATTTCTATTGTTTTGGCTTATTCTTAGAAAATGAGATACTAAGGTGTCATCTTAAATAGAAACTGGGAGTCAGGAAGAAACAGAAATGGAATAGGGCAAGATGCTACATTCCACCAGAGAATCAGAAAAAACTGTCTTAATTAAAGGCTTGGAGCAGATAGTGAAACAGGATGGTTATATCCAGAACAACACAAATTAGAGTGGAAAATTAACTGGCATCTTGCAGGATGAATGAGCAGACTGGATCCAGAATATCCCTGCTCTGCTACAGATTCCTCCACTCAATTAATAGCTTGGTGGTTTTGAATACGTCACTCAATACAAAACTGAACAATTATTTCCTCATGTGTAACTAGGGTTACATTATCTACCTTGATTGTCTCTCAGTGCTGATGAGGACCAAATTAAGACTGAAAATAAAAATATTGTACAAAGTATAATGATATTTACAAATAAGATGTGTTTCTACAATTGCTACTATTACTGAGATTATGAAAATAACTGTTGGTAGAAATTATCAAAGAAGATACAAGTAAAATTATAAGATGCAGGAGAAAAGTTTTGTTCCCAGTAATTTGAGCAGAAGATCTAGTCCAAGGTGCATACTTGATGAACAGCTGTTGGATGAATGTCCACAATTACTTCTTGCTTTGTTCACATCCACCATCTATTTCTGCACCTCTTGATGTTACAGTTGTCTCTAACCTTTAGAATGAAGTATTATGCTTCCCAAGTTCTACGTCTCTCTCCAGGAGGCTGATTATATTTAGTTTTTTGGTTTGTTTCATCTTCCTTTTTAGGTTTTTGGGTTTTGTTTTTTGTTTTGCTTCATTTTGCTTTTTGTTTTGGTCTAACTTCTTCGTTGCCAACTTTCTAATCAACAATTAGTATTTGAGGGCTCAGCGTGATTGTGCCTTGAACATTGACTAAAATCCCCATAATTTCAGTAGCACCTGCTTCCCTGTTTCCCATGCATGAGTGGATGCGGTCTAATAGCCTGAGGACTTCTGGCCCAGAGACAAAGGCAAGGGGTGATATCTTCCTTGGCAAGAGTCAACTGGCACTACCTGTACCCTCCTAGGTAAGACATATACTGTTCATTCACCAGAATATGTACTGGTCTAATCTTCTTACTCTCATGGGTCTGTTGACATTCAAGTCAAAGGATTCTGTCCTAAAAATTACACAGACTCTGCCTTGCCCAACAGTCCAAATAATATGTAGGGTAATGTGCCAGTTAGCTTTCTATCACTGTGAAAAATATGTGATGTAGACATCTAAAAAGGAGGAACTATGCATTTGGGCTCTTGGTTTCAGGGGGTTTCAGTCCATGGTCACTTGGCCCTACCACTCTGATTTTGTGGTGAGGCAGATCATCATGGTAAGAAACACATGGTAGAGCAAAACCACTCTCCTAATGGTGACCAGGAAGCAGAAAGAGAGAGGATGGTGGTGGGGGAACAGGGTGCCAACACACCCTTCAGTGGCACCTAACTTTCTCCAATGAGGCCCCATTTCCCAAAGTTTCACCACTTCCCAATGGCGCTATTAACTGGGGACCAAATCTTCAATACATGGGTTTGGTTAAGTCCAAACCATAAAGGTAAATTCCTCCAATCCCGGATCTGCTGTAGACAACAGAACCAGTGCAAAGTCTCGACCACCCAGAACTCATTTCCCACTCTACCACTTGAGGTCCTGAAGTAAATTATCACAATCCTTAGAACCGGAAACTATTAGAAATTGTCAACCCTGGAAATGAACCCAAGAGAGTTTATTTGACTCAAATTAGCTTAAATTTAATTAAATAGATGCACTGAAGCAATCCGTTGTTAACAAGGAATTTTACTTAAAATACATTTGGCCATTTTGTTAGTGAGAACATGAGAATGTCCACAGGCTTACCAAATAACAAGGTTCACAGAATTCAATATTGAAAACAAGACGCATCTAAATATAACCAACACCATAAAACTAAGGACAGGAGTAGAATTAGTGTAACTTTTTGGCTTATTCGTAAACACCAATAATTCTAGAGTAAACCAAATCGTATTAATGAATCAATTTCACCATAACTTAAAGGTCTACAATAATAAAGTGGCAATATAACAGAAGTGTTTTTCAAGTCAAGAGTAAGAGGCAGAAAAACAAAAATCAATCTTAGAAGAATAGAAATTGAAGGCTGGATCTGCCAAAGCAACCCGTACAGGAAAAGCCAAGTTCCCATAGAGAAAGGAAACCCAGAATACTAATCCAGACCTGTTGGAATTTTCCCTGAAGGCATCTGCTACACTCAAAGCAGAAAAAGGAAGAAACTAAGAGATACAGAAGTTAGAGTAAACAATATGTAAAACTAAAGAAAGGAGAAGAAACAAAATGAAAAATATATATGAGCAAAAAATTATGCGACACACCTTCTGATTTTAAGCTTTGACATGAAAAGACTTTAGAAGTCATCACTCCTGTTCTTACAACAAGGAGAAGCTGAACAAGATGAAAAAGAGCAACTTTTCTTGGGCCCATGAGATCTGAGGTCTCAGGACAAATTGAAAACAGAAAAACAGAAATCTGCAGAGACAAACACATTCAGAAAGACACAGATGAGATTTGCTTACTTGGAGTATACACTTTTGAACCATGAACTTGCAGGAACACTGACGTGGTAATTTTGATGGAATATTGGAATACTGCTGAGCAACAAAGATAATGTTCTACAAATCCACAGAAAGACATGGAAAAGTTTAAATGTATATTTAAGTTAAAGAAGCCAGTCTGAAGAGGCTGTGTGATACCAATGGTATGGCATTTGGAAAAGGCAACACTATAAAGATAGTAAAAACATCAGTGACTGCAAAGGAGTTGGTGGGGGAGGGAGAAAGAATGAACAGATGAAGTAAAAGGCATTTCTAGGATGGTACAATCACTTTGAAAAACTGATTATCAAGTTGATTTTCAGTTATAAAGCCGAATATGCACTGATAATGTGACCTAGCATTTTTTTTCAAAATATATATCAAAAGGATATAAGTACATTTTCAAAATGTTGTAGTCCCCAAGAAATAAAATTCTCAAATACCATGTCCCAGAAATGGAGCAAACAATTCCTGGAAACTGAGGGGTGACCTTTAAATTAAGGAAGTTGGAAAGTTCCTAAAGGACTAAATGTGCCATCAAGAGGAAGAGATAGCTAAACCACTAATTGCTAATATCTGCTTCTGTAGTGTGGCTTGCTTGCATTGACTAGAAACAGTGACTATTCCGCCCACTCCACTCACATGTCATTTTCCCTCTAAATGCTGACAAGGAAGAAACTAGGGCGCAATTCCCCTCCACACCGCTTTTAGGTGTATGGGTGGTCATCACTGGCCAGCTATAATAAAGGCTTCTTTTGGCTTTACGTGAACTGCTTGGATGATCTCATTCTCATCGGGTATAACAAAATAAAGATAAGTATAAAAATATTCATGACACTAATATTTCTTATAACCATACCTTGAAAATAATTCAGATATTCATCAAAAGTGAAATAGACCTGAAATCCCAGCTCTTTGGGAGGCTGAGGCAGGAGGAACACAAGTTGAAAGCCAACTGGTCAACAAGACTGTGTCTCAAAGAAAAATTTTTTAAAAGGACTGAAGACACAGTTCGGTAGTAGAGCACTTACCTAGCATACATCAGTCTCTGGCTTCAATCTCCAATAACAGCAACAACAAAAGAAGGAATTCAAATACATTATTTATGGTATACATTCAGCCATGGGGCAGGGGAACTATTGCTTTATGCAGTGAGGTAAAGTCACAAATAAAATATTGAGTGATAATACCCAAACACCAAAGAATACATTCCATATAATAAAATGTATGAACAATTTGGAAACAGGAAAACTAACCTCAGAGTTATAAATCAGTAAATTAGCTCCTTTTGGGTGGGGGTTAAGAAACAGGATGGGGACACAAAGAGAGTTCTGAGAGTGCGAAATATGTACTGTTTCTTGCTCTAGTGTTTTTTATGTGAATAAGTATACAGTTGGTGAAAGTTCACAGGGTCTTATAATTACAGTGCTTGATAATAAAAATAAAAATGGTGAATATGAAAATTAATGTCATAATGGACTAATAAAATGAAGTATTCTATACTATTTTGATTAATATAATGAGTGCTCTACAATATTTAGATTTTTTATTATTTCAGTTGAATTGAAGCTCTGCTCAGTAAAAAATACTAAAGAATTTTCAATATGGGTTTGAAATTTGCCCCATCTAGTATTCCTTAAAATAGATTTTTTCATTTTAATATAGTACATAAAATAGTAATGATAAATGTTGATAAATAAGTGATTAATGAAAAACAGAAAAATAAAAGAAATAACTTCTATAGAGAACTGTCATATCCAAACCATCAAACCAGTATAGGTATCCATCAATGAATTAATAGATAAAGAAATGTAGTATATATACCTGATGGAGTTTTAATTCAGCCATGAGGAAGAATGAAATCATGTCATTTGCAGGAAAATGGATGGAACTTGAGAGCATTATGTTAAACAAATAAGCCGAACACAGAAGGTCAAGTGTTGAGTGTTTTCCCTCATATTTGGAAACTAGAGAGGAAAAAGGAAAAGAAAGAAGAAAGATGGCGGATCTTATAAAAATCCAAGGGAGATCAGTAGAGATCAGAGGAAAGTAACCAGGGGATAAGAAAAGGGAGGGTAAAGGAAAATACTGGGAAATGACATTGACCAAATTATATTGTTATATTGTGTGCTTGAACAAATACGTACCAACAAATCACACTATTGTGTACAACTATAATACACCAAAAACTATGGGGAAAAAGTTTAATGCTTGGCATAATGTGTTGTTTTCCACAAAAATATCATACAGGCAAGTGGCTCCTGCACATCACTAGAATGTTCTGATGCTCACACATCAGTGACCAGAAAGAGTCTGCTGAAATAATAAGCCAAAATTGTTCCTACCTAAGCTGAGTCTCCAAATCCAGGCCTGCACCAGAGCAATGAGCTTGGGGTGAAGGTTAAGGCTAACTTGATTGCTTATATCATGTAAAAACTCATATGAAGTCATGAACTTCCTCAGGGAAGAGAAAGAATTCCTGAGCAATTCCCAGGAGTTGCTCTCTATGAATAAGGAAACAACTCCTAGCCATCCCTCATGTCTGACATCCCATCAACAACTGGCTGGAGGATGCTACATTGCCCATTCTACATGAATCACTTTGGAAAGGAATGGGATTATTATGATATGACAAAGCCCAGTTGACTTGTGAGAACCCATAGCTAATTTTTCAGGAATTTTGCTAATTAGTGGATGTCATCTCTCTTGCCTGAACATGGATATAATGCAGTATTTACACCACCAAAATTGGCAGATGCTACAGATCAGGCTTCATAGCCTCTGAAACATCAGTCCTGAAACTTTTTTTTCTTGTACACAACCAGTCTAATCAGGGTTTTTGCAGAACTGCTGAAAGCCTTCCTTAGTGTTAGAATTCTAACAAAAGCAGGATTGTAATAAAAAGAGAAAGGAGGAGAAATGCCACTTAGATGATTGGAAGTATTTACTTTTTAAATATGTTCTAAAAATGCTGCACTTTTTAACAAAAGACACAACAGACTGAATTTTTAGATCTCTAGCAGTCTCTCCAAATTCCTCTCCATCCATTTTTACAATTCCTCCATATAATTTAGTACCTTGCCCTTCTCTCTTTCCAAATGGTGGTCTTTGCATGCACTGTTCCCTGGGCTTTCCTCTTCCACATGTCCAGAAACTTCTCATCTTTCAAGGACATTTTAAGTGTCCCCTCATTGCTCAGGAAAGCCTTCCTTGATCATATGAAATAAAATGACTCCCACCTCTTTATTCTCTGACACAGGGTGATTTCTTTTCAGTGCCTTTGTCACTGTTGCTCAATTTTGTAATTATTTAGTTCTGTTTACCTATGGAATTTAAGCAGTATCCACATTTCTTCAGTGCCCAGTAGAAAGCCCAGCATAAGAGATCTACAGTAAAAATGTGTTAAACAAAGACTGAGGAAAATAAAGAGGGAGAAAAAGAGAGAAAATGAGGGAGAAAGGAATGTAAAGGAAGAAATAGGAAAAGGTTGGGAAGAAAGAGGCAAGAGAAGGAGGAAGGTAGCAGATAGAAAAGTAAGTAAGGAAGACAGCCTAATAATCAAGAAATGTTTAAATTCAGGAATAGAATTATAAGTGGCATAGCAGAAGTGGGGCAAAAAAAATAGAACTTCATCCATGACTGAAATAGGAACTTATTTAGTGATTCATAAATTCATTCACTTATTCATATATTTATTCATTCAACAATCAATTACTGAGAATCGGTTTCATACCTTGACATTAGAAATTAAGACAAAGTGGTAGATACAATTTGAGCTACCTTCAAGGACCTCTCAATATCCTATGGAAAAGTAAACGTTGCAAATTCAACACAGTATAAAACAAGTACATGGTAAAATGGATACTTGGGAAGAAGCAGATGAATAAATACCCATCAGCTGTCTGAATGTCAGCAATGGAAAATCCCTCATCCCCCACTTCTCTGGTACACATGACCCATCTCCATCCAATTTCAAAAAAGCAAAGGATGTCTCAAGGACTTTTGGGAAAATAACCTTTCAATATGATGTGAAAGCACAGGAAATCCTCATTTAATTCTGTTTCTAGTGGATGGACGGCAGTATGTTTGGACAAGGGTAGGCCAGGAGTAGGTGGCAGCTCAGAATGGGCATTCAGGAGGAAGTCAGGGTGGGTAGGGGAGAGGAGCAAGAAATGCACAAGGTCTTTTAGTCTGAACGAGAAATGAAGTTAGCATAAAGGCAAGACAAAGTGATGAGGTTTTGTGCTGTTGTTGTTGTTGTTGTTGATGTTGTTTGTTTGTTTAAAGGAAGTTTGGCCTTGCTGGAATTTAGAAAACTGGAATCTGGATGATCTAGAATGGGCAGGCTGACGAGCACCATATTATGAGAGGGATAAGGAATCAACTTCCATCATTCAGGCGTCTTATGAATGATCTTAACCTGAGCAACAGTATGATCAGGTACATTTTTAAAAGTCCTTTCTTGTCTCCTTTGAGAAATAATTGGGGAGTAGTGAATCTTGATGTGCTTAACCAAAATTGGGAGTTTGTTTTCATTAATCCAAAGGAAGTTGATGTTGACCTAGACCCAAACTTTGGCCATGAGAATGGGATCTAGATTCATAGTGCATAGGTGCTCAGGCTGAATTAAAAGCACAGCTGAAGATGGAAGGATTATCAGGTATTCAGGTTCTCTCTGAATCTCTGCTTTCCTTGCACAAATGATGGCAATGATGAACCCTAAACAAAATATCTTTATTTTCAAAGGCATTCTGCTCTTTTCCACTTTCACCATTCTCCCCTGGAAAACATCTATTCAAATCATTCTGGGGTAAAAGAGTTACTGAAGAAGCTGCTGAATTCATACCCCTCAGCAGATACCAGCTTTTTGGATGTCAGAGATGGAAAATCCCTCACCACCCCCCCTTCTCTGACACACATGACCTATCCCCACCCAGTTTCAAAGAAACAAAAGGTGTCTCAAGGACTCCTTTGGAAAAATAACCATTCAATATGATGTGACTAGACTGTTTCCATGGCAATTCAAGCTTTTTTACATTGTGATAATTTCAGAAAATGGAAATTTCCTTTTGTCTCCTAACGTTGCTTCCCTTTGTTGTGTGTAGGTATTCACACTCACAGAGAGGCAGTTTGGGTCAAAAAAATAAAGATAAAGTAACATAAAAGGCTTCAGTCTCTCTGTTATTTTCCCACTTCATACAGCTTACTAGCCTGGGGAGATTGTTGAGCCTTTTAAGGGATGCATCAAACAGAGTGTCAATATGGGAGTTGGAGAAAGGATAATCCTAGTATTTAGACTTTAAAAAATATATATACACGCATTTCAGGAAAACAGAACACTGTGCATAATACCCAATAACCCCAGATTCTCTGGAGCCCACACCCATGCCCTCAAACAGCAGTTTGTTCCCAATTAAAAAAAAAAAAAAAAAACTTTTATGAAGTCAAGATGGGCAGTTTAGCCAGCCATCTTCAAACCCAAAGGAAATTGACAGTTGACCGGAGCTGCTCAGGTTCATCTGCACATATAAACCAAGACCCTGAGTGTTGGGATAGAAGTGTGATTTTCTGTCATTATTTAAAACTGGAACGATCATTGCAGCGGGCATTCTCAAACATGGCAATTTTATCTCCCTTGAAACATCTATGCTGACCCACTTGGACACTTTGGCTTGATAGATCTAAAGGGAGGAAAAGAGATGGTTGCTTCACACCAATAACCAGTGGCTGGGATGGTGCTAAAACATCCTATGGACCTTAGGTCAGCTCCCTACAACAGAGAACGATGTGCAAAATGGTACTGCAATAGTGCTAAGTCTGAGAAATCCTGCCTTCTACAAGATGCTGGGACTGTGGATGAATGAATTACTGGGGGACAGATTTGCCCTCAAGGATTAAATTAGGAGAGTATAACTAAGTGGGTTGGTTCATTGGCAGTGAAGAACTTCAGAAATTTATCTCATATTCTGAAATGTCAAGGATTAGGTCTCTAAATAGTCATATGGGGCTATACATCCAGAAATCCACAAGCTAAGTGAGTAAATTCATTCATTTCATCACTCATGCATTCAGTGAATTTTTTTTTTTTTTTTTTTTTTTTTTTTTTTTTTTTTTTTTT
>JAJEJO010049936.1:629755-673352 GCA_020662805.1 Glaucomys volans | reverse complement strand
TTTTTTTTTTTTTTTTTTTTTTTTTTTTTTTTTTTTTTTTTTTTTTGCTACCAGGGATTGAACACAGGGACACTAAACCACTGAACCACATCCCCAGCCCCACCCCTTTTATTTATTTATTTATTTATTTATTTATTTATTTATTGAGACAGGGTCTCACTAAGTTGCTTAGGGCCTCACTAAGTTGCTGAGACTGGCTTTGAACTTGCCATCCTCCTGCTTCAGCCACCTGAGCCACAGGGATTATAGGTATGCACCACCATGCCCAGCTATTCATTGAATTCTCTCTTTTTTAAATTTTTTTCAATAAATCATGGGCACTTAGCTGAGTCTGAAAATTAAACAGTAAAGGAAGCAAAGGGGCCCTGCCCTCATTGGTCTCCTAGTCTAACGGGGCATAAATATAATAAGCAAATGTGCAGTTAAATAGCTGTTATAGTAAGCACCATGTACAAAAAGCAAGGTTTTTGTTCTTATTTTTGTTGGTTTTTTTTCTCTTTAATATAAATTAGAAGACTAAATCTAGTAAAAAAAAACATCCAAGAGAAAAATGACTTTAAAATTCAGATCTGATAGGTGAGTTAAAAAATGCTAATTATGGATCTTGGAAATATGTCTGTATCTCTAGGACTCCAACTGGTATGGAAATTGTAAAGTCAAGTCCAGGCCACAAAGGAGAGGCCTTCATTGAGAATGCCTTATCGCTTTTGCCTTTTTAATTTCTTATTTATTTTTTTTTTTTAGCTGAAATGTTTAAACAATCTACAGAAGGAAAATAAGATGTTGATAAGGACAAATAGCGGGCAGAATAGGAATTGAAACAAGGTTGGGACAATTTGAAAAAATAAATTGATACCCTCAACTGTCCAATTATACACCTGAAGTTCATGAATCAACCATGATTCCAACAAATATCAAGTTCAACCTTCAACTCAAGGAAATGGTTTATGCTGTCAATTTAAAATATGAGAAATAAACTAATATTTAGATGAGCTAAGATTAACTGGGAGCCTTTAACTTTACAAGTTAAAGGATCCCAAATCAAAATACTAGTTGGTTATACTTGTTTTATGTACCCTGTACAGAAGTGGAGATCTAGGAAGTGAGAAAACAGTTGAAATATTCCTCTAGATAGCACCAGTCCTATTGCTTCTTATAATCATGCTTTTTGTATGTCTAGAAATATTATTCATGCTATTACATAGATATTTACATAATTTTGGCATTGATGCAGGCATGCACACAGAAAACAGTAAAAGTCATGCACATGGTCCCCAAAAATATTCACAAATGCACTTATATGACTGTTAGTCAGATTAAGCAAAATACTACCAACATTCCAGAAACCACCTTTGTGGCTCTTCCCAGTCAACACTGCCAACAATGGTTCTGCTTGTATCACAGTCAATGAGGTCCCTTGCTTTTGAAATAGTCTTTAATGGGATAATAGAGTAATTTCGTCTGTGTTTGTCTTTTCTTACATAAAGTTACGCAGAAAGAGTCACTCACTTTTCTGCATGAAATAGTTATACTTTTGCATAATTACATCATATTTTATCCATTCTTTTATGGCTTTGGATTGTTCACAGTTTAGGGTTTTTATAACTAATATTGCTGAGAGCATTTCCATATATATCTGTGAGTAAATGTGTTTACCCATTTCTGTTAGGAATATAGCCAACGGTAGAGTAGTACCTCATACATTTTGCATGTAACTAGCTTTATTGACCTGCCAAATTTACACTTCTAATAGTGGCATATGAGAGTTCTACTTGTTTCACCAACATCTGGCATTGTGACCTTATTATTTAATGAGCACAGTTGGTGTGTTAGGCAAGTTTGCATTGTTGTGACCAAAATACCTGACAAGAGCAGCTTAGAAGAGGAAAAGCTTATCTGGGGATCATGGTTACAGAGGTTTCAGTTCATAGGTGGCTAACTCCATTGCTGTAGGCCCAAGGTGAGGCAGCATATCTTGAGGGAAGGGCCCAGCAGAAGAAAGCTGTTTAGCTCATGGCAGGGTCAAGAAGCAGAGGGGCTGGAAGGGCAGAGGGAAGAGGAAACTTTCCGGGACCTACCACTTCCAGCCATGTTCAGGCCTGAAATTACCATTCAGTCATTCAAAATAGGATGGACTCATTAGGTTACAGCTCTACAATTTGATTGTCTGATTGGAACATTCCTGCATTAACACAGGAGGTTTGGGGAACATCTCACATTCAAACCATAATAGTTGGTGTCAAGTAAAATTTCATTGTTATTTTTGCATTTTTTTTATGACTGATAAAATTCAGGACATAAGCATATAATCCATTCCAATATCTTGTCTATAAAATGCTTCTATAAGTCTATGTACCACTTTGATATTTGGTTTTCAGTGTTTAATATTTCTTATTTTACTTTGGTTACAAATGTCTGTATTTCAAAGAGATGTGCTGCAAAGTCTTTTTCTATATAGTGGCATACCTTTTGACTCTTGTAATAATGTATTTTAATGAAAATGTGTTAAATTTCATAGTATAATTTACTTTTTAACTTAAGGTTAATGTCTTTTGTATACCATGAAAACATCTCTACCTACTCCACATTCATGAAGATAGATTTCTAGGTCATGTTTTAGAAGCTTTTTCATTTATCTTTCATATTTCTATCCATAATCCACCTGAAAATGATTACTTTTTCACATTTCGAAGTGAGAGTATGATTCCTTTCCTGTTCTCCAACAATGTTGTCCACTGAACCAACCCAATGTTAGGGAAGGAACACTTTTCACTACTGCACCATTGTCATTTATCGGTCCTAAATAATTATGCATGGTCACTATTGGATTCATTCTCTTCTTTCCTGTTGCTCTATTTTTGTTCTAAAATCATGCTGTATTAAATATAATATTCAATGTCATGCTTAGTCTTCATATATGATAGGAAGGTAACCCAAGTTCTTTGATCTTGTTCTTATTCTTCAATTTTTTGTTTGTGTTGTAAAGTTGAACAGGAGTGGCCTGTGGGAGTAAGGAAGATGAGTGCGATGGCATTAACACCACGCTGGGAGCTCAGGTTCTGAAGACGCAGGCTCAAGTTTAATGCAGAACAAGCAAGCATATATAGCAGGCATTGACTAATTACAAATTGCCAGTAGTTGTTAACACCTTCATGTTAAGCTCCTGATTATGCTCCTGCTAGGCTCCTGATCAGGCCAATTAAGGTAAAAGGAAGTGCCTGGGGCCCGGGTGTTCATAGGGAGCATAATGCACAGTATGGGCATGCCCAGTGCTTCTGAGAGGGATAGGTCTTCCTGTTCCATCATTATGCTTCTTCCTGTAATGCAAACCACAAAGCCTCAGGTGTTCCTACATTTTTTGTTGTTTGAATTTCACATAAATTTTAAAATCTACTTAACTATTATCCAACAAATTTTACTGGCATTTTGATTAGAAGAGTATTTAAGGTATAGATTGCCTTATGGAAACCTAATATTGTTACAATATTTATTTCTTTTAATACATGAAGATATATCCTATCATATTTTGGACTTGGTGGATTTTAATTTCCATTGCACCCTTTTCTTTTATATGTAGTTTTAAAAAGATCCATCATTTAATTTCCAAATATTTAAGTATTTTTATTTCCCTTTTTTATTATTGATTGTGAACAAATAAATAAAATGTATATCATTTGAATCCATTGAAACTGCTTGGAACCTTATTGTAGCATGTGGTCAATTTTCTGCTCTGAAAAAAGGTATTCATCCTTCAATTGTTCAGTCTAAGATTTTTATAAATTTATTGTTTGCTAATTTTGTTCTTTAAATCTTTTGAGTCCTTACTGATTTTCAAATTGCATATTTGTTCTGTCATTCTCTGAGAGTTATGATAAAATTTTTCACTAAGAATATGAACGTGCCTGCTCTCCTTTAATCTACTTTTCAGATATTAGAAGAGTTATATCCTTTTCCTTAGTTCATAGTTGTATTGTATATGGTTTCATCCCACCACTTTCAATGTTCTGTGCTCTTTGGTTAATATTTTCTGTTGCAAGAAGCATGCATATTTTAGTCCCTTTCAAAATTTGTTCTTGTATTTTGAATGTTATTGCACTTATATTTAACATAATTATTGAAAGTTTGTGTTTATTTCTGTCCTTTTCCTGTGTTCAGTGGCTTCATTTACCTCATGACCGTGTTTTCTTTTTTCTTATCATCATTTAGATTTGCTTCTCTGTACTCTGTTCTCTGGAATTTTGTTCCCTCAAGTCCTCACTTCTTAGTAGCTCTTAAGGCAGATGTGCATTTCCTTAGCTCTGAAGCAATGGCAAAACTTGGACTCATTTTCCATGCCTAGTAGTACTGCTTTCTTTCCAGCTTCCCCAATTCTGTCCATATTGTTTTAATCTGAACATACCCTGGTGGATGATGCAGTCTTCAAAGGGAGACTTCAAATATCAGTCTCCCTTCTCCCTGAGATTTTAGCTTCAAAACCCTGCCTCCTATGTCACCTCCCCAATAGTGCCAGTGAAGCAGACCAGATACCCTCATCCAAAAGACCCTTGCCATAATTGAGCTTCTCCTCTTGTCAGATCTGCAGGATGTCTGCAGAGGTTATTGTGGTTGGTAGTTTCCTCTTTCTTGTAAATGTCAGGTTTGCACACAAAAGTTGTGATAATCTGCAAGCTTTTTGTATGAAAAGATATTATCTGTGTTTCATTGGTGAAAACTGTGTCTGGTGCAGAGGATGGACCATAAAGCACTTGTCATGTGAAATCTCCAACCGCACCCCCACTCACATGCTGGATATAAAGTTCAAAGAATTTACAAAATCTTTCTTCAGAGGAAGAATTCTTAGATGAGAGCCACCTCTGCACCCTGCAGTCAATAAACCTGTTTCCTGAAAATTCCTCGGGTCTCCAGCCTCTTCTGTCCTATTTCACTGTGTAGTGGATGTTCCTGTTATCATTGTTGTCATATTCATGTATAAAAATTCAGAAGGACTCACCTGCCACAAACTAATCTCCCACATCTGGAATCTGGAAGCTTGTATCTTACATTTTATGACATTGAAATCTACCCACTTCACCTCTGAAGGAACACCTTCCTTACTCTCTCCCCTCTAAATTCACACCATTCCCTGGGCTAGGTGGGCCTCAGGCTATACTCCCTACCCTTCCATCTCTCTCTTGCCCTTGCATCTTCCATATTATTGTTGGAGCCAATGACACAAGGATTAGAGCAAGAGCTCTGGAGTCACAGTGTGAGGTCTCACGTTCTGACTGCAGTTTGAGGGTAGAAGTAACTTTTTCCCCATTCTGCCTTCTCATTTAGAATCTGCTATATTCTGAATGTTTGTTTCCCTGATCCCAATTCAAATGTTAAAATGCTAATCCCAACATTGGGGGATTAGGGTGTGGAACTTTTGAGAAGTGATTAGGTCCTGAGGAGAATGCCCTCAGGAATGGAACTGGTGTTCTTTTTTCTGAAAGAGTCATGAGAGAGCCTCCTTGCCAATTCCCCTGTTGTGAGGAACAGCAAGAAGGCAGTTATGAGCTGGGAAATGAGTACACTGGTGTCTTAATCTTGGACTTCCCAGCCTCCAGCACTGCGAGAAATAAAGTTCTGTGTTTTATAAGCCACCCAGTGGATGATACTTTTGTTATTTACAGCCGCCTGAACAGACTAAGACAGAAACATGTGTGCTAGTTTTAGATTTCAAGATAACCTTGAAAATTTTTCAAATCATATGATACTAAGTAAATAATTGTATTCTTCTGAAATCAATCCCTCCATAGAAGATGGTAATTTGCCTTTTCAAGGACATTTTGAGGTATACATTTATAACCATGGTTCGTATATATCATAGCATCCTCTATCTTTCCAGTTAATGGGAAGGAAGTCTTTTTAGCCTTAACTTCTCCAGAAGCATCATGTAATTTATAACAGCATCCAGAAGAAGCTATGGCTTAGGAATTTTTCCAACAATCTCAGACTTTCTAGAGCCAAATTTGAGAATCTTAAATATTTGTACAGGCTTAAAGGAAGTTTAGCCTGTGACATGAACCTAACCACAAATTACATGAGAGATAAACTGCTCATCCTAAAATAGGTAGCTGGACCAATCGGAGGTCAAAAGGAAAAGTTCTTACATGGGCATTCAAGCTGTTCCACCTCATGGAACTGAAGCACAGCCCCTTTGAAACTAAAAGCTATGAATTGTTTTAGCTCCCAAACTTTCTCATGTTGAGAATGGAAACTAAAAAGCTATCCTGTGGTTCAGAGTGGGTTCAAAGAAACTGAATTGTGACATATTTTCTGGCTAACATGGTCTAGCTAAATCTGCATATGTATATCTCCTGGCATTTGATTCTGTAAGTTGTAACCACTGCTTTAAGATGGGTGGAGAAACAATCTAGCTGCTTCTCTCCAGGTGATCAAACTGCATTAAACTCATTTTTCTTTTTTACATTATTTGCTTATTTCTTATGTGGGCTGATGAGTGAATCCAGCCAGCCAGACCCGTACAGATGCTTTGACTTGGCTGCCAGTCACAGTACCTGCCGATTCCTCAAGAATGAATGGAGAGGAAAATAAGGGAGCATTGTGAAGGGTTCCATTTACATAATTTTACTCAGGTCTGATTAACAACTAAGACTCAAAAGCATCAATATCTAGCAACAGATTCTATTTTAGGTTTCTTTTTTCTATGTAGTCATTTAATAATGCAATCTCATTGGTTTCATAAAGATTTTCACAAAATCTATCTTATTAAATCTTCCTTTCTACAGTTTTGAGACATATATCATCAATTTCACATTAGATATGAATCGCTGAGATTCAGAAATTTGATATCTTGTGTATAGTCACTAAATCTAAGTTGCCATTTTTCCTAGACATGTGCCTGGACCTCTAATATTGCTCTATTTTGGGGTTCAACAGTAGAGTACATGTTGAACTTGCACAAAGTCTGGGTTCAATCCCCAGAACCAAAAGCATGAACAAACGAAAGAATGAATGAATGAATGTTCTTTATTCAAAAACCTCACTCTCACCATTTTTGAACTATATGAATTTTATCTTTTTATTTTGGAGATCACTCACATAATGCTGAAATCACAATACACATAGCCATATGACAACAGCAACAACAGTAACTTCATCACATACAATAAGCAGGTAAGATAAGGAGTGAAATGAAATGAAATACACATACAAGTGGACTGACTTCCAGCCCCCCCAACCCCCGGCCTCTGCTATGAAATTTTGCCTTTGCTTTGCCCTTGATCTTTGAGGGGTCAGATGCCCTTCTCCACATTCTTTATTCTCTAGGCTATTACCATTAATCAATACCAAGTTCTCCTTCATCTCAGATCATAAATCACCAGTCCATCCTAGTGTTGCTAGGTAATGGCTCTGAGGAGTTAATTCACACCAAGGTGTGAATGAATAATGACGGTTTCATAAGTTTTCCACTAGGGAGTTTGCATTTTAAGGAGGGCCACAAACACTTCTCCAATGAAGTATGAAATATGGACCTTTCTAAGACTATTTCCAGCCAGATGAAGAGAGAAGAAATATTTTGCCAGAAGGGGTTTAAGCGCCAATCAAACTGTGTTATTTGAGAAAATAATGGAAAAAATAAAGGGAATTGGCATTTGAGGCTAGCAAGAGGGAGACAGGATAAGCTAACCCCCCGTGACAGATGATGGTGAGTCATAGTTGGTCTAACAAAGGGAATTCCTGGCTACCATTCACCCTAGGAAAGATTGCTGCACCTGCTCAGCGCTCCTCTCCAGCAGATGTTCATCCCATTTTCAGATCATTAACACAGTTGGAGAAGGTTTCTAACATCCAGGATCCAACCACCTCCCTTGGACTTGCAGTTCCCGTTGCAGGATTCTAGAATCTTAATTTATCCTTTCATGGATGGTTCATGCCCCGCTGTAAAATTCTGACATTTAAACCAATTGCAGTTTACCAAAGGAAAAAATGAAACAAAACAACAACAAAAAACAAGTAAACAGAGAGTTTAGGAACAAATTTTCATTCCCTCTGTCTACCTTAATAAGTTTGATGGATACAGGCACATAGAAGGTTCCCATCCTTTTAGAGTATCCTGGTTTCCTTTCTAGAGCTGTCTCAAGGGGAGTCTGTGATGCAAGATTACATACTATTGACTTGCTGAAGCCAGAATTGAAGACAGGCAGTTAGTGGAGAGTAGGGAATATGGTCCAATCAAGGAATGAAGGACATCTGATCAGGGAAGTTGGAGACCACTCCTGGGAGAATGGAATGTCAGTGTCTCCAGAGCCCTTTTGGTCATCAAGGTTACCTGCCTAACTGCCCCTCCCCAAAAGCTGCAAACAGGAAATTGTTAATTAATGCCCCCTGAGCCCCTACCTGCCTGAATCCTCCCTGTGGCCCTTCCCCCTGCCATCTGCTGCTCATTGTTTTTGCTATGTCACCTGCCACTCCTGGTCCTAGTCATATATAAGCAGGAAGGAGAGAGATAAGGGGGAGAAAACAGGAAAACAAAAGAGACCCTAATCTATAAAAGGTATAAGGTATGCTCACTTCTTGGGATTCTAGAACATCAGCCATGGCCCCCTTCTCCCTTCTGGGAGAAGTCTGTATTACTACTTTTAAATAAAACCTGCTTGATATATGCTTGCCTTGGCGTGCTTCTCTGATGTTGTACTTCAACACCTGAGGAAGCAGAACTCGTCACTGATAAACAACAGTATCATTGCTGCACGTATGGACCGTAAAACAGTGCCCCATGAAAGTTCCTGGTGGAGATTTGATGTCATTACCATGAGAAGAACACCCCACAGAGGGATTCTGAAGTGAGAGAGAGAAAAGCAGCAAAGCAGAATGATGATGGAAATGCTCTCTTTCTTAGTGACTCCGTAAGTTCTCTCCAACCCTACTGAAGTGTTCTCTGGCTAAAGAGGTTTTGAAACACGTAGCCCATACTCAAGGCCTAAGCATGAGGCTTTCAGCATTTCCCTTGCTGAATCTTAGTTCCATCAGAACTAAGTTCCGTCAGCTTGGCTCACTCTGTAACTCAGCTGTAGACCTGGCAAGATCAGACCTGCCCAGGACAAGCCCACAGAGGAAGAATCTGTTCAGGGCTAAGGAAACAAGAAACAAAAGAGCACATCAAACTGAAGAGATCATAAACTCTTCCCTATTAAATGCTGGTCACTGAAATTTCAGACATTTTAATAAGATTAGTGACCCTTCATTCCTTGGTCAAAACTAGGAAAGGATCATAGGCTAAAGGTAAAAAAATATATGTTTTCTTAATAAGTTAATCAAATGAAATCATGTTGGCATTTTATTTTTTGTTTTCTTTCTTAGGACAAAATTTATCAGTGCAGAAATACTTTCCCATTAGAAAACAGAGGTAAGTTTACAAAGTACTATATCCATAAATTCCTGTTAACGGATTTAGAGGACTTCTTTAAAACTGATTTTTTCCTTTCTTCCACCTAATGTCTCAAGATGTTTATCTGTGGAATGAGGAATGATTGTAATTATTGCATATGGAGATTCAGAGTGATAAACTTAACAATGCATTCAAAGGTTGCAACACAGTGACAAGCACATAGCATATGGTTAAGATGGAGTGGCTTTTGAATCAGGTAGCTCTGACATGAATTCCTAGTCCACCAATTGTGAACCACATGACTAAATTATTTAGTTTCTCTGTTCCTTAGTCTTCTCATTATACCATGTAGATAAGTAGGTAAGATTATATTGAGTCAAAGAAATAGAAAACAGAAGTTTAACACAGAGTATACACTAGTCACTCAATTAATAGTGACTATTATTATTAACATTACTTAGAAACCATTTTATGTATGTGGTTCCTGGTGTTTTCTTCTATATGTTGGCAGACTTAGGTTTAAACTCGGTAGGACCATATGTAGAAGCTATATAGAAAGAAAATTGAATAACTTTAAAGGCAATCACATTTATCTTTTAAAATATGCTAGTGCAGTATTTTAAAATATATGTTGGTTATGTATAGCAGGGCCTCCTTGTCTAGAGTCGTAAAAAACCCAAGTCCAGACTATATAATCTATGTAAACTTGATCAAGATATATAATCTCCATGCCTCATATTATTCATTTATAATATATGGATAAATTTATGCATTTTATATTATTTTTGTGAGAATAAAATGCATAATACATTTAACTATTTAGAAAGATGGTAAGGACATAGTAAGCTACTCTCAAGTATCATGCACTCACACTTCTTCTCATTTCCTTCCCTCTGTCCATAGTATTTAATGAGGGTAATATGCAAGATTGTATTTTTGCATTAGTCAGTCAATTCAATTTTTAAATTAATCCATGTTGTTCCCTATATGCCACATTTAATGCCATTACTAATGTGTCAGGCGCTTATGATCAAGGTTGAAAATATAAAGTTCTTTGTAAGACCCAGATGGGATCAGGGCATCTTTGACTTCTAATTGATTGAATTAGTATATAGGGCAATTGGCCTGAAATTCAGTGATAGATCTTTTGGTGAAGGCAAGTTGTTATCATCACTCTTGCAAAGTCTCATACTGCAGGAGCTACATGTAACCTTTAATTCATTTTAAGATCTGATTATGTCCTCTTCAGGACATTCTAGTGTTGCCCAATACATCCTCTCTCATCTGGCCAAAATTTTGAGTGCATTTACCTTGAGGGATTCACATAAACCACTCTTACAGGAAGGAAGAGAGCACATCAACAAGCTAAGAAAAAATTGCTCTAACTTTCTGTCAGTCCAGCAGCTTACTCACTACCTTCTGGAATGGCTCTCTGAAGAAGTCTTTGGCTTCGCTCAGGTTCCCTAAGATGAGAGAGCCCTCTGTCACTACAGGTGTTAATACCTGTTTAGAGCTTCCTTGATCCTTCTAAGAATTACATTTCCTTGCCTGCTTTTCATTTTCAGATTCAATCCCGTAGACTTTCAGTTGAAAATCCTAGTCTTCTGAGGCTTCTCTCTCATTTCATTGCTTCCGAATACACTGAACTTTCTTCTAAAGGGGATGAATATAATACTGTTTTATCTCTCTACCGCACTGCTTCTCATTCATTTATTCAAAGCCGCCCTGTTTGTTTAAATCAGGTGGCCTCGATTCTCAAAGGGGTAAGGTACTTATTCACTTAGAATCCATCTAAGTAAACAAAAGAAGAAACTTCTTATCGGCTTTTAAAAAGACTTACTGAGATAGACTAAGAAGTCTTAGTATGGAATGGGGATTGTGAACCCTCCCTGTAAAAATCAGGGTTTATTTTCTGCCCATTGCCTGTTCACTGTGTCATTGTTTGTTTCAGAGCATGTTGGAGAGTTCTCACATTGCATGCCCCAACTGCTTCTGCTTGCATAAAACATGATGCTCTCCCTCGAACAATGCTGGAATATATTACATAAATTTCCCTTTGATATCCAGTATGTTTTCTACTCTAATAGAATCTGAGCAGAATCACATCTCCTTTCCCCCAGTGTTCCTGATGTGCTTCATAACTCTCCTGTGAATCCAATAACCATCTCTGGGCCATTAGAAAAGGTACTTTTCAATGAAGGGTGGAAGTAGCTCAGTAGGGAACAGCCAGAGATGATCTAGCAAGAAGCTGCATGATAACATGAGAGCTGCTATCCAAAGGATTAGGAAGTTGCACAATCAAGATTTTCACTACAAATTATTGCACTACAGAGCATTCTGGACATAAGGTAGAGGGCACCTTCTCATTTCAAGCCTGGTTGTAACTATTTCAAATTAGATTCCTACTTATAGAAGGATTTGCAGTTTGATTTAACTTACTTGCACTCTCGAACACCATGCCTTTTACACTTTAGTAGAGGTAAGCCTTTTTTCATCAGTTTCTTTTGCAGTTAGGAGTGATCTGTTATGAAAGTGTGTTGCAAAGTTTGCTTTCCTGATTAAAAGAAGGGGAAAACAAAATATAGAAAGATACCACCCTTATAGTGAAAATGTTCTAAAGTGTCTGAAGCCAAAGATGTATCAGTGCCCTCCCTGATCTTAAAAGGAAGACCAAGATCATTATTGATCCCAGTCCTGATAATGCTGAAATGGCAAAAAACATTGACAACTGCCAACCTCCCAACGTTTTGTTATGTAAAGAAAAGTAAATAAATAAAAATTCAGTTTTCTAAAGCCAGGTGTACCATTTTTGTGTGACTCCTTTTATTAATTGCAATGAAAAGTATTTATTGCAACTATCATGCCTTCCTAAGTAGGACAACTTTGCTTAAAAATTTGAGGATTTTGATGGTCTTTAACAGTCATTATTCCAAATACCCTGGCTTGATATAAGACATGGGAAGACTCAGCAAATCATAAGACCCAGTGTCTTGGGAAGGAATGCAGTAGAAATAGCTTTAGACCAGTGTAGTCTCTGCTTTCTTCACTCAGTGTGAAATGGAGGACTAATTCAGACACTGGGATCTCAGAAATTTTAAAGCTAGCCCTGGAGTGGGGTGCAGGGTGGTTTTGTGACTATTACAGGAATGAGACTCCAGATCTCAGGAAGATAAGGATATTTCCTCATAATCTGTAAGAACAGGTTCCAATTAGCACCAGTCAGCATGGGCCAAATTGACCTGGAGTTGTCATGAGTAGTGCGGACATGAAAGTCTTATGTCACCTGCTGTCGGTCAAGAGAAGTCCTATTCCCGAACTCTCTGGGAATGTCCCTAGACTCCCAATAGAACTGGAGGGCAGAAGTTATGCACTGTTTTTCTCCTTGTGAGAAGATCCACTCTTTGCTGTGAGAGTGATCCCTTTTCCCTCTTCCCAGCCCTTTCACAGACTCAGGTCTGTTCCCTCCAGCAAAAGAGAGAGAAAACAAAAAAGAAATTTAAAGTTAAGTTTGAATTTGAGTTACATAACCTCTTAGTTCTGAAGTTGGACAATTTCCTTCCAGCACCTAGAGTTCACTAGAAGATTATAATTCCCAGATATTCCCCATGGCAATGTGATCCTCAAGGAGTCCGGGTACGGTCTGGGTCCTTGGTGTCCTGAACAAAGAAATGAGCAGGACACACAAAAGTAACAGGCAAGGTACGGATTTATTGAAGATGAAGCACTACTTAAGAGACAGTGGCACACATTAAGGTAGAGCAGAGTGGGACAAGCAAGAGAGAGAGGCTCAAGCACCTAATGTCTAGAAATTAGTGTCATATGCTGCGTTGTGAGGTATTGTCTTCCTTATACAGAATGGATTGAAGACTCTACCCCATTTGTTCCTATTGGTTGCCTTATAATACCTGATAATAAAAGTGTCCAATTTTCCCCCATTGGTTACTTTAGAAAACCTAATTAGAATACTGTCCACTTCACCTTTATTGGTCATTTTAGAATATCAAACCCGTGGAGGGAGTTATTATGGATGATTAGTCCTCAGAGGGAGTTGTCATGGTAATAGACTTCTTGTAAAGTGGACATGATGACTCAGCTCCTGGTCCTGTTCTCCAGAGGCATTTTCCAGTACTCTGCCTCCACCATCTTGATGTCCTTGAACTCCTACCTGACAGTAAGGGATATGCAGAACAGCCCACTGGCATCTATTAGTGTATGTTAGTGTTGTTAAGGCCTTTCCTTTGTGGTATTCACTTTTCTCCAGCTAATTTTTCTCATCAGCATGAGTTCATGATTAAATAAATCAGAGATCATATTTCCGTGACTTTTAGACAAATTCATTCTGCAATTTTTTTTGCAGAGGTTTTGTTGCTGTGTTACTGTTTTGTTTGTTTTATTTTATTTAAAAGAAATGGAATTAGTCTCTTAATATCCATCTATCTGTTATGGGAGAAGAGATGACTCCATAGAAAGGTTTCCAGAGGGGAGAGGAATTCAACTCAGGACCAACGAGGCTCATGCATATGGTAACAGAAGTGAATTTCAGCACATGCCAGACAAAGGCATAGACAGAGGTTTATTTAGGAAGTAGATACATATTCAAGGGAGACTGTGGGCTATCTGCAGAATGAGATGCCCCTCCTTGGGTTGGGGCTCAAATATTTATTGAAGGGCAGTAGTTAAGGGCTGAACGGGAGGTAGAACCAAGGTGAAGCTGGACAATTTCTCACCCATTTTCCCTGAGCTTTTGTGTTTCCCTATTTTTCAAGAGCACAGACCCAGGGCATGTTGCTCAAGAATTGCAATTGTTCTTGAACACTTTTTGCATTTCAATAGATCGTGGGCATTACCTTTGAGACTTATTACTCTCTCTATCCCAAATTCCTGTCTCATATCTAGGATTTATTTTGAAAGATCAGTTTTTTTGGCAATACTGAGCCCACATTCTTCCATGGCACTGTCATGCAGAGGAGAAGTTCTGCTTCTCCATTTAGATCAAGCCCTTATACACCGCTCACCACCCTGATGGCCAGACCCACTTCAGTTGCATAGGCTATATATTTGGAAATCTAGTTATTTGAATTTTAAATCTTGAAATTGAAAATTATTAAGATCCTTTCTAACTCTAAAATTGACTCCAAAGAACTTTATGCTGTAAGCCGAATATGTTAGACCATTAGAGGGACTGGTTCATAGGCTGTAGGAGATGATGTCTTAATCCCTCTTGAGCTCTAATAGTCTAGCGTTCTTTGACAAGCTTAGTTGTTCCTGAGATTTTGATAAATTACTTGACATGCCATTGGGTGCGCTGGCCTTGAGCTGGTCTTAGAAGTGACGGAAGGGAGCAACACTTCACTTGTCACCATTGATCAAGGATGAAAACATTGATAGGTTAAAGTCGGGGTTGCAGGTACGCCCTTCCCTGCAGTTCTAAATAAACACGATCCATCTACTCAGGGCTAAGCAAGTGTTTCTTAAGGCATGTTTGTAAATGTGTTTATAAAGCAAGAACCTCCAATCCATCAGCCCTCAAAGAGCTAATCAATATATTCCAATCTGATCTCAGAGAAGTTTTGCCGCTGGGAAGTTTAATTTATTGCAACTCATGGCCATGAAAAAATGAGCACCCGAGGCATTTTGACAAAGTAGAAAAAGTGGCGGCGTTGTATCTAGCACCAGTTCCATTTCAATTTTCTATTTTATCTGAACAAATCACCTCACTGAATGGAATGACCATGAAAACCAATCAGGCATGGGCTGCTCTATGGGCCAAAGTAGGAAGAAGGAGTGTGCAGATGGTAGCAGATAAAGGCCCTGTTACTCACAGACCACACTCTGTTGAAACATTTCTCCTGGAGAAGGAAGAGGAAGCCTGGGAAAGGGTTTTGGTATGTAATCTACTGGAGAAATTTCCTTTTAACAGCATACATATCTGGATATAATCACTTCCCATAGCTACGGTATTTGCCCCTGAAAAATAAATTCCCCTGATGTCTGTAAGGGATGGATATCAAGTGCCATTTCCCTTTTAGAGTTTGGCATAGTAATGACACAAATAAATCCCAGGAGAGTATTTCTTATTTTTATGCACCCGAAATAGAATCCAGGTCTATAATATACTGAAAGACAGCATGGCTTTCTGCTTGGCCCCAAGGGAAATATGCAGAGTGGCAGAAATGGAAATGTGTTATCCTGGGATCCCTGCTATATTATAGGCTGCATAAGAGGAATATACTTGCATAAGTGATAGTCAGTCCCTACTTTTTTATGCAGATTCAATAAACAATAATGTCCATTGTCTTTAAAATGTAAAGAGATAGGATCTGGAAGACCAAAGATGAAGGGGAAGAGGATCAAAGAAGGCTAATGGAAAGGAGACACTTTCAAGCAATATTTGTTCAAGCTAATTTATCCAGAGAATAGAAAGCAGAGTTACAGAAGAGGTCCAGAACGCATCACCGGACCTCTGCATCTGAAGAGGCAGACCTTATTTCCACCAGCCGAGACAGAAAAGGAATGAGATGTCCAGATTTTCTCTTGGAGCCTAGTATGATTGACCACCATTAAAACAGGAAATAACAAAACAAAACAAAAGACAAAGCCATGGAACTAGAGATGTTAACCGTGACCAGGAAAAGTAATCAGATCCTTTGGAGACCTGTCTGGATCACACTTATGGCCAATACGAATGCTTCTTAAGGGTTACTACAGCAATCAGTCATGGAAGAAGAAACACTAGAATCAAGACAATACAATTAGTTCTAGCCAACACACTGCTACTCGTTTCCAATGTGAATAAATTTCTTTGTAATATGTTTCATCATCTCCTAAATAAAGTCATTGAATTGATAGTTTCCTATGTTTTACCTATCTCAGAAGTGTCATGAGCCTTATCAGTGATCTCCATACAAGCCCACTTCTGCATTTTTCTGTTTTCTACTAGAGCACTAGCATGTTGGATACATGAATTACTTTTTAGAATGACAACTTGGAACCAGGACAACAGCATACCTATAATACCAGAAACTCAGGAGGCTGAGGCAGGAGGATTGCCAAGTTTTAGGTGAGCTTGGCAATTTAGCAAGACCCTGTCTCAAAATAAAAACTAAAAATGCAAGAATACAGTTCAGTGGCAATGAACCTTAGCTTTAGTCTTCATTGCCAGGAAAAAAAAAAGTTCATTCCTATCTTATAAATTTAGACTTTTATAACTCTCTTTCACAAGTAGAGGATATCTATCTATTTTCTTTCTCTTTTCTTTTCTTTTCTTTTTTTTTTTTTTTGGTACTGAGAATTGAACCCAGGGGCACGCCACCACTGAGCCACAGTCCCAGCCCTATTTTGTATTTTAGTTAGAGACAGGGTCTCAGTGAGTTGCTTAGGGCCTCACTAAGTTGCTGAGGCTGGTTTGAACTCTCTATCCTCTTGCCTCAGCCTCCCTAGTGAGTGGGATTACAGGCGTGCGCCACCGCATCGGGTGGTGGAGGATATCTATTTTCTTTCTTTTTTTTTTCAAAGTTATGGTGTGCAATTGGTATAGGATACATTTATGGCATTTATATTGTTTTATTCACAAGTTTCTAAAAGTTAGTGCAGTGTGGCCTGAAAAAATCACTCAAAAAATGATCAGCTTTAATATGCTTTGTCAAAAGAAGTAATTTATCAATGGCACTAAGTGTGCATTCATGAGAATCCTACTCATCCTTATCTTCTACACAAGCAGTTATGGTTGCCTACTTTTTCAGAAATAACTATATTGATTGATCTGTGATTGATCAGTCTATTATTTTCTAGATAATTAAATTAAAACAAAACTTACATGATATTACCATGCAATTTTTTTTTGGTAAAAATATCTAAAATAATACTAAAATTATACAAACAAAATGACATTCAACTGTAAGAAAATGACACTTGTCATTTGTTTTAGTTCTGTCAGATTGTTACTAAATAATCTGATTTTTTATTCTTTCTTAGAAGGATAGGGCTAACTAAGGGAGGTCTAGAAGAATGTAGATAACCTGAAAGACATGAAATAAGTCATCTTAAGATTTTTTTTTTAAAGCCAAAGAAGTTTGAATTTCTACTGAAAATACATAGAAGGAAATATATACGAATGAAGAGGGGGTGGCCTTCAGCTTTTTGGGGAATGAATAAAAGGACTTCAAAGAAATTCTAGAACATATACTGAGTAAGGTAAAAATGTTTGTACTATGGGCCATGGAGATATGGCAAAAAAAATGCATAATATCTAACTTCTAGTCTGCCATTCTTTAGAGAGAGATGTAACCTCATAAATACATTCGCTGGGACTTTAAGTTCCTATGAAGGGGTAGGGATAAGAGATCTTTACTTGGGGTGTTGCAAATTATTTTAAAAATACAAACAAAAAAAACAATGCTATAGATATCATGTTTTGGTACTGAATTTAGTCTAAGGCTAGGAACTACAAACAATTTTGTGGGAAGCAGAAGAATAACTTATTGGTAGGGGAGAGATCTGGACTTAAATTGAGTCTCCCTTCTACTTAGCATCTTTGTGCCTGCAGAGAAAGCCTCATTAGATCACTTTGCCACATTGACTGGTGGGGCCACCATTGGGAACAGTTTCATAGCAAGTCACCACAGATGTATTTGCCGTCTTTTACGTGCAGCCTGGATAGGCTCTATTGATCCCTTGGACAATTAAGTTGTGAGCAGGAAAACAAAGTTGATTTCATCTAACACAGACTGCTCAGGTTTCTTCAATCTAATTCAGAGAGAATCACCAGGTTCCTTTCTCGAGGAGTAAAATATTTTTTCTCCTTTTCCTAAACTGGGCCAGGATCTTCCCACCCGCTCCCCCTTGGGGAAGAGCTATTGCTTTTCAGGTTAGAATGAACCCAGGAGATATACACTGGCCCCTGCCTTAGAAGGCAGGTTTATTCCTCTTTAATTGAAGAATCCCACTTTCCTATTATTACATTTCTTTTTCAGTCTTTGGTATGTTCTGCCCCTGGAGCTGATTGTTGGTCTTATATCTTTCCCTTTCATGCCTGGGGGCTGGTAATACAAGTGGTGGATTGAGAGGTTTTCTCTTACCATAATATGCCAACTTCATTCTCTGAGAAAAATACAGTCTTTGAGAATTATATAATATTGATTATTATTGACTTGAGATTTCTGAATCCCTGATCCCAGTGTCATTGTTATGTGATTTTACCCATGTGTTTGTCCTCAGAGAACAAAGTTGTCCTATTGTGATGATTCAGAAGAGTGTAAAAAATTCTATGGGAAAATGGGAGGATATTGGTTCACATGGGAAGCATCTGGAATCCAGTAGTCTTTAGGTATGTCGGATTACGTTTGTCTATTAATGAGATCCCTTTACTTTGTGGAATATTCCCTAAAAGGGTTTCCTAATTTCCTAACTGCATTTTTCACTGCTGCGTTTCCATGTTCACTTTAATGCTATTTTTAATAATATGATTAATACTAATAGTTTTACTAGCTTCAAATATTCTATTTTCACTAACAGGTGTTCTAGGCTTATCTAAATTAGTACTGGTAGCCACCCACGAAGTAGGTATCATTTTAACATCAATTTGAAGCTTGGGAAGATTGTCTATGGTCACAAAGACACTGTATTAATAATCTGTGGCTGCTACGTAGCCAATCATCCCAGACAGACCTAGTGGCATTTAATAAGAATACTGGTTGCTTTATCTCTCTTGGCATTCACAGTTGTCTTGACTCAGCTTTTAGATGGTTTTCCCTTGGGTTTTGCCTGAAGTTTAAGCCAGATATTGGCTCAGGCTATAATCATCTCTAAGGCCTTTCACTTATATGTCAGCTCTCTGGGATGAGAAGATTCAATCAGCTGAGAACTGGAACAAATGAAATTCCTAGGGCCTTTCTCTCTCTGGTTTTATCTGATCTGTCCTTGTGGTCTTTCCAGCTTTGGGGTAGTCACACCTCATACATGAAACTCTGAGACTTAGAGGTGACTACCCTGAGGGAGGTGGCTGGAGACTGCATCTCCTACGACCTATCCTCAGAGGTCACGTGGTGTCAGCTTCCATCACACTCTATTCCTAGGAAGGGAGTCATTCAGATCAGCCATTCTCAAGGGAAGCTAACTTGATTTCTTCTGAGAGAAGAATCAAGCAAGTCAGTGCTGAACCTTCAAATTGAATCCAGGTCCTTGGGGCTCCATTCTCAGCCCTGCTAGCTACTCATTCATGAGTTGCTCTGAAGATTGTCTAACAAATAGTCAACACTTGCTAACTGAAGTTAGAGTTCTAGTCCAGTTGATCTCTTAAGGTCTTTATCTCTCTTGATATAAATGTACAGTGTATGTTTCTAAACACTAGAATCTTCAGGAGTTGCATTTTTTATGGAAGTTGTGAAAAGATTTTAGTACCAGGCTGTACTGTCTTTGCTTGAAAAATCCTGTCATTTCTTGACACATTCTTCAATTCAACTAACCTCTCTTTCTTCCCCTCCCTTCCTCCCTCTCTCCCGCATTTTTATCTCATATAATTTGAAGTGTACCAGTGTGGGTTTCACTTTTTTGACAAGGCTTATATTCAACCCAACTAAAATTAATTTTTCATGTAAAATTCCCCAATGGACATAGTTTCTTAAAATTCAGGATATATTGCATCAACACCATTCTTCTGACAACTAATCTTCTAATTCTATCACAAAAGTAATCAGGTTTCCCTTGAATGATTTATTCTCTATATAGCCAGCCAGCTTATGGCTCATGGCTCTGTGATCATTGAGGAACTAGAAGCTTTACTGATTCATTGTTTGTTATGGTACTTTGCTGAACCATGAATTTCTATGAATGACTGAGAAGATAGTGATTGGATTTCTTTCCTCTTTGAAACCTCCCTGCTCTCCTAGTATCTGGCTTTGCATGCATTTCCAAATGTTTCCCAGAATTTCCATTCAGTATGCAAATAAAACAAGGGAACAACAAAACCACCAATTAAATGCATTGATATCTCTACCTCTTTTTCACAAGAATTGATGCAATGAATAAATTCCATCTTTGCCATTTTTCCACCTACAGTAACTCTACAGAAGTCCTCATGTATTGATTGCTCCCTGGGCCTGGAGGTCTTGCTGAGGTATCAACACCCTACTGCAATCTTATCTTAACCATTTGTGAATACTTGGTTCAGGATGCCTGTGGAAGAGGTGTGAGAGATTTAGCTTGGAATCCAGAACCCTGACTTTGAGTAAATGCATACATGACAGTTAATTCATCTGAACATTAATTTTTTTATCAGTGAAATGAGGAAACAATCTCTCCAAGCTTCTTATAAGGCTACTTTTAATGAATCCATAAAACAGTTGTTAGAGGAGGAATAGCAGCTCAGCAGCTCAGGAGGCAGAGGCAGGAGGATCGCAGGTTCAAAGCCAGCCTCAACAACTTAGTGAGGCACATAGCAACTCAGCAAAACTCTGTCTCTAAATAAAATGTAAACAAGGACTGGGTGCGTGGCTTAGTGGTTAAGCACCCCTGGGTTCAATCTTTAGTACCACAAAGAAAAAAAAAAAGAAAATTTTATTTGGGGGCTCATGGTTTCAGAGGTCTCAGTCCACAGACAGCAGGCTCCATTCCTCATGGCTTGAGCTGAGGCAGAACATTATCGTGAAAGAGTATGATGGAGGGAAGTGACTCACAAGATGATCAGGAAGCAAAAAGAGAGATTTTCTCTTGCCAAATACAAACATAGACCCCAAAGCTACACCCCAATGCTCCTCCTCCTCCAGTCACACTCTATCTGCCTTCAGTTACCACTCAATTAATGCAAACAGGTGATTAATTCACTGGTTGGGTTAGGGCTTTCATAACTCAATTATTTCTCCTCTAAACCTTCTTGCATTGCCTCACACGTGAGCTTTTGAGGGACACCTCACATCCAAACAATAACAGTCTTTGTTAAACTGCTTCTATTAGTATCGAACATAAGATTCACATACTTTCTGTGCATGCAATTTCAAGCTTGAAAAGGCATTAAATACTAAGACTTGAAAGACAATTGTGTATGTGTGTATTCGTGTGCATTGTGTGTGTGTAACTATCTTTGGAGATTTTGGTATGCCAACTTAACAAAGGCGGAACTAAACTTTTTGAAAAAAAATAATAAATGGTCTAAACATGCAAACTTTCAAATACATTACCTTTTATAATCACAAATACTTTATAAGGTAAAACTTCACTACCATTTTTAAGTTAAGAAATTTGAGAATACATTATAGTAAACAGCAGAGCTAGTGAGCAAAACACACTTTGCTGAACATAGATTTATGATTAGTGCTAGTATTGCAGGGGATATTTAGTATTGTCTACAACCTTCCTATAAAAATCACAGTCCAGGGGGCTGGGGTGGTAGCTTAATGGTAGAATGCTTGTCTGGCATATGTGAGGCACTGGGTTTGATCCTCAGCACAGCATTAAAATAAATAAATAAATAAAGGTGTGGTGTTCATCCACAACTAAAAACATTTTAAAAGGTGAGCTCATACATTGCTGGTGGGATTGCAAGTTGGTGCAGCCACTCTGGAAAGCAGTGTGGAGATTCCTCAGAAAACTTGGAAAGGACCCACCATTTGACCCAGCTCTCCCACTCCTTGGGCTATACCCAAAGAACTTCAAATCAGATTACTACAGTGATGCAGCCACATCAATGTTCATAGCTGCTCAATTCACAATAGCTAGATTGTGGAACCAACCTGGATGCCCTTCAATAGATGAATGAATAAAGAAACTGTGGCATATATACATAATGGAATATTACTCAGCCATAAAGAAGAACACAATTATGGCATTTGCAGGTAAATGGATGATGTTGGAGACTGTCATGCTAGGTGAGATTAGTCAATCCCAAAAATCCAAAGGTTGAATGATCTCTCTGATAAGTGAATGATGATGCATAATGCAGGGTGGAAGGGATGCAAAAATGGAGGAAGGATAGATTGCATAGAGGGAAGGGAGGGGTGGGATCGGTGTGGGGGGATAATAATAATAACAGAATGAGACAGACATCATTGCCCTGTGCACATGTATGAATACACAGATGGTGTGACTCTACTTTGTGTACAACCAGAGAAACAACAGCTGTACTCCATTTGTGTACAATGAATCAAAATAAATAAATTTTAAAAAATCAAAATAAAATAAAAATACTTTTAAAAACTTTTTTTTTCTTTTTTTCTTTTTTCCTAGAAAGTTAGACTCATCTCCCATGTTGATTATAAACTTCTAGAAAGGAAAGCATGTCTCTATTTTGGTAACTTTTAGTGTTAACCTGGTACTGAATATGGCATTATTCTTTTCTTTTTTTTGTATTGTGATTTTTTTAATTTGTTCTAAATAGTTATACATGACAGTAGAGTGCATTTATGCATTTTGATAAATCATATATATATGGAGTATAATTTCCCATTTTTCTGATTGTGTATGTTGTAGGATCACATTGGTCACATGTACATGAGATAATAATGTTTGTTTTACTCTACCATCCCTCCTCCCTCCATACCCCTTCCCTCCCTTCATTCCCTTCTACCTAGTATAAGGTAACTCTCTTCTTGCCTAGCGCCCCCACCTTATTGGGAATTAGCATTCACATGTCAGAGAAAATATTCAGTCTTTGTTTTTTTGCATTTAGCTTATTTCCCTTAGCATGATATTCTCCAACTCCATCCTTTTACCAGCAACTACCATGATTAAATTTTTCTTTAAGGCTGAGTAAAATTTCATCATATATATATGTATATTTATCTATACATAAATATTTTCTTTTTCCATTCATCTGTGTAAGGACAACTAGGCTGGTTCCATAGTTTAGCTATTGTGAGTTGAGCTGCTATAAACATGGATGTGGCTATGCCTCTGTATCATGCTGATTTTAAGTCCTTTGTGTATAAACCAAGGAGTGGGATAGCTGGGTCAAATAGTGGATCCATTCCAAGTTTCTGAGGCATTTCCATACTGCTTTCCATAATGGTTGCACCAATTTGCATTCCCACCAGCAATGTATGAGTTCACCTTTCCCCCCTCATCCAACACTAGTTGTTGCTTGTATTCTTGATGATTGCCATTCTGATTGCAGTGAGATGAAATAATAGAGTAGTTTTGTTTTTCATTTCTCTATTTGCTAGAGATGATGAAAATTTTTTCATATATTTGTTGGTCAGCTGTATGTCTTCTTCTGTGAAGTGTCTGTTCAGTTCCTTAGCCCAGTTATTGATTGGATTTTTTTGGTGTTAAGTTTTTTGAGATCTTTATATATTTTAGAGATTGATGCTTTATCTGAGGTGCATGTGGTAAAGATTTTCTCCCAATATATAGGCTGCCTCTTCACATTGTTGATTGTTTCTTTTGCTGAGAAGAAGCTTATAGTTTGAATCCATTCCATTTATTTATTCTTGATTTTACTTCTTGCACTTTAGGGGTCTTGTTAAAGAAGTCAGATCCTAGGCTGACATGGTGAAGATTTGGGCCGACCTTTTTCTTTTAGTAGGTGCAGGTAAGGCATTATTCTTCAGGGATCTGTTCTAGTTTTCTTCTTAAAGGTATGTTAGACAGCACTTCCCCTCCCATTCTCCCCAAACTCATGCCTACCTGCCTAAGCTACACAGTCTCCCAGATGTGCAGACAGATACCTGTCCTTCAGCAAAGACCAGTTTATACACACAGAGAGGGGCAATAATTAAAATCAAGGTCTAGAACCCAACTAAATCACATTGATATTGGACTAGTGGGAGAAGTATTTCAGGCCAGGCCTGCGCAGATTTTAACATTATTCTTGTGCTGAATGAAGAAAAAAATGCTCTCAGTGTTTCTAGTAGATGAAAATATTGTGTGTATTGATAGCTTTGGAAAAATAAGTTTTAAAAACTAGTTTTGCAGAAACAATGCCATTGTTAGTTTTCATGACCTCCCAGTTCTGTTTCAAAGGTTAAGGAAATATTTAGTCAACCATTTTCATAAGCTGCCTCACACAGTAATTTATAGTTTGCATTTCATGTGTTCCCATTTCCTTAAAAGAGGTAAGAATAAGAGGTACATTTCTGCATATGTTCAGTATCATCCCAAAAGATCACAAAGGGAAACTTCTGTCTGCTGATGAGATAAAGATAGTTTTCAAATGATTATCACATTAACATTGAAATAATTACAAAATGATAGCACTTTTCCATTTATGAAGTGCCATTTATTCCATAATACACTTTCAAATAGATTATTTTGTTTTGTTTTCATAGATAGATCCAGTGTAACCCACAGAGACCCATGATATGGGTAAACATGACAAGATAGAAATAAGAAGAATGTATTGATGCAACTCACAAAGTTAGAAGTGAAAGAGTTAGAGCACATATTTCTGCGGTATAGAAAGTAACTAATATTTGATCAGAATATATTTCATGCCAACTAACTGTTGAGGAATATATATAATATATGCTATCTCATTTAAACCTTATAATTCAGACTCAAATTAAATTTCTTCACCTAATCTATTCAGGAGCCTCTCCAACTGAAAGTACCATACCTCTTCATGCTATATCAATGCCTATCAAAGTGTCAATACTACAATCATTCCTCACCATAGAATCAAACATTGCAAACAGTTTTTTTTTAATTCATTGTACACAAATGGGCTACAATTGTCGTTTCTCTGGTTGTATAGGAAGTAGAGTCAAACTATTTGTGTACTCCTACATGTACGTAAGGTAATGATGTTTGCCTCATTCTATTATCTTTGCAAACAGTTTTTTTAAAAATGGAAGTTTTTCCACATACAAATAAGAGACTCATCTGGAAAATGGGATTTGGGTTTTTTTTTAAGAATGTGCCAACTTGGCCAGGCTAGAAATTTTTCTAGAAATTTCCCTCCCTGTTTTAGATTAGGATGTGCAGCAAAGACATTATCACCTGAGATTTGGAGAATAGAATTGAAGCGGAAGCCATGTTGGTCCTTATGCTTCAACAACAGTATGAGAAAGGACTTCTCTGGCTCACGCAAGCTAGCACTCTTCTGCTGTTCACCATCTGGGCATGAGGTCACAACCAGGCTGCCACTGTTCTAAGTTTTCCTGGATCCTCCTTCCATTTCTCCCACTTCTGGGCCAGCTGTGGGTTTAGCTTCAGGTTAAAGGGCACAAGCTTCTCCACAGGACACCACTCCTCACCACTGGAGGCAGTGATAAGTGATCATTCTCATGGGTTTCGCCTCCTCTTCAAAGGCTCCAGCTTGTCTCTGTCCTTTGTACTTTACATCTTTCTGAGACGATACTCTCAACTGAACATGCCTAACCAGCCCCACAACTGGGAAAACTCAAATCCCTATGACAAGGGCATCTCTGTACTTCTGATTCTCTGATTGAACCCTGCCCCATACATAAACTGGCAACCAAGATTCCAGAGGTATGGTGGTATCCTAAGGGCGAGTTTTCTGAACTCGTTCTGGATTATCTGTTTTGATCTGATCTGATTGCATCTAAAGATCCTAACCACCCTGCTTTACAGTGGTTAAGGAGAAACTAGTAATTCATGTCATGCAGTGGCAAAGGTGCTATGCAAATTATCCCCTGCAGATACCCATAATCAAGAAAACAAGGCTCCAAGTGACTAAGTATGTGTCCTCATAGAATATTTTAGCCCAAAAGGCACTGATTGTATTGGTCGATTCCTTCTACATGTACTAGAAACTTAGGAGGAAAAATTAGATTAATGAGACTCTAGCATGCCAGCAAAGGTCCTTGTTACAGATCTGAAGTTATCTATGTCTGTTCTAAAGGAAAAACAAAAGCAACTTTATTTCTTATAACCACAAGGTGCCAATTTCTAAAGCTCAAACCCAAAATCTAATCATTCAGGGCTGAATTGCAATGCAAATTGAATTCCCAAACCACAGGAGGTCTCTATGATTAAAGTTTAGGAAGTTAACTGGGAAGGAAGAAGAGCCTGAAAATTTGCAAGGAGCATACAAGAAGATTACAATAAATCTGTGGATTTTGAACCTCTCAGTTATATGGAGTCTTCTTCAACAGTGGGAGGCACTCTGACACTCCTTCCTGAAGAGACTGTGTAATGATTTGTAAGAGATCACTGAGGCCACTCAGGAACTTCCTCTGCCACCTATCTGTGCTGTTAAATCTCTGAGTGTCCCCAAGTCTGTCCTCAAACCCCAGAGAATGTGAAGCAAAGAGTGACCCACAAGCACATACATTGCACCCCAGATCGCTGACTTTGCCAACAATGATACCATTAGCCTGCAAACAGAAACTCTCACCTGGCCAATCTGGGCTCCTCACACCAGTAAATCCATGAGCAAAAGGAGAGGAAGTGCAGTGGCTGGGATGATTGATCCTGCCTATCATGAGAAATGGGGTTCTCGTCATAAAAGAGGAGTAAGAAGGAATATGTTTGGAATGAAGAACCCTGCAGTCAATTTTTAGAATTCCAGTATCTGTAGGTAAAGTTTTTTTTTTTAAAGTTGCAATAACCCAGTTCAGATATGTCTGCTAGTCGCTCAGGTCCTTCAGAGTTTGGATCACTCACACATCCAGGGAACCATAATGAAGCGAGGTGTTTCCTAAAGACAAATAAAATATAGAATGGGTAGTGGGTAAAGGTTCCTATGTAAATACCAGAGGTTACCATACAGACAGTTTCAAAGATAAGAATTAAAAATAGCCTTTCCTTATTATGGTATGCATATGTATATTTACATTATGTGTACATGGATATGCATAATATTTTCACCTCTGTTCCACTGCCCCTTCCATGCAAGAAGATATATTGCATCTCATTTTTATTGAAGTTATAGTACATTGAAAGAAGAGTATGAATAAGCTTGAAGAACAGTGACGGTCACCTAAAAACCAAGAGGGACTTTGTATACTCACTTGGGGGAAAAATCAGCATAGGTGAACTAGAGAGGGCAGTTCTCTGATGTTAGGCAGCACAACAAATGTGAATTTGCTAACGTGACAAGGGTGAACTTGGTGGCATTATGATGTAATAACTTTAATTCTTTGCTTGTTTATAGCTAAGGTAAGCTAAAAGAGGTTTTCTAACATGATTTGAAGGGGGAATGTGATATAGTGGATATATATATGTATATTTACATATACATATACATATACACATACACACACATATATATACATACATATATATGTGTATATATATACACACATATATATATATACACACACACAGGGGCTTTTATAGTCCACACAGAAGATTGATAAAGTCCTTCTAATGAAATTTTAACCATGCTTTTTTTTCTGTATTTTTTGTGCAGTGCTTCTTTGGTAATAGTAATAGCATATTTTATTAATATAAAATTAACATTTACTACTGATTCTGACTCTTAGGATGTACTTTTGTAACATGGAAATACTTTTAACTACTTAAGGACTCATCATGAAAATACAAATCATAAATGTAAAATGTATTACACTGAGTACTCAATAGTGATAGAGATCATCATTACAAATAAGAAACATTAATATTTAATTTAAATTAAAATTTAATTTAATATAAAGTTTGAAATTTTAAAAGTTTCTTTGCGTAGATTCACTTTTGAAGTTGCAAGAAACTGTTAGGTATGGGTGGATATTATTAACATTCCTTTTGTTCCCTTTTGATTAATTAATTAATTAATTTATTGGTACTAGGGATTGAAACCAGGGTGCTTAACCACTGAGCAACAACATCCTGTCCTTTTCATATTTTATTTTGTGACAGTGTCTTGCTAAGTTTATTAGAGCCTCTCTAAGTTACTGAGGCTGACTTTGAACTTGGAATCATCCTGCCTCAGCCTCTCTAGGGATTATAGGTGGGCTCCAGTATGCTAGGCTATTGTTCCCATTATAAAAACACATATAAAAATATGACTCTTAAAGTGCAAGAAGTAGAATCAAGAATCAATAAGAAGGATTCAAACTAAAAACCTGCTTTTCAGCAAAGAAAAAATCAGTAATGTGAAGAGAAAGCCTACAGAATGGGAGAAAATCTTTATCACGTGAATCTCAGAGCACTAATTCCCAGGATATGTAAAGAACTCAAAAAACTTAACACTAAAAAAAAAAAAACAATCAATAAATGGGCTAAGGAACTAAACAGACACTTCATAGAAGAAATACAACTGATCAACAAACATGAAAAAAAGTTCATCATCCTTAGCAATTAGAGCAAATCAAAAATATAAGATTTCATCTCACTCCAATCAGAATAGCAATTATCAAGAATATAAGCAACAATAAGTGTTGGCAAGGATGTGGGGAAAAATGTACACTCATACATTGCTGGTAGGACTGTACTATGGAAAGCAGTATAGAGATTTCCTCAGAAAACTTGGACTGGAACCACCATTTGACCCAGCTATCCCACTCTTTGGTTTATACCTGAAGGACTTAAAATCAGCATACTACAGTGAAAGAGCCATATCAATGTTTATAGCAGCTCAACTCACAATAGCTAAACTATGGATGCCCTTTCATAGGCAACCTAGATACCATTCAACAGATGAATGAATAAAGAAAATGTGGTATATATACAAAATGGAATATTACTTAGCCTTAAATAAAAATGAAATTAAGGCATTTGCAGATAAATGGATGGAACTAGATCATATCATGTTAAGCAAAATAAGCCCAACCCAAAAAAACAAAGGTGGACTATTTTCTCTGATAAGGAAATGCTGATCCATAATGGCAGGGGTGGGTAGGGAAGAATGAAAGCACTTTGGATTGGGTAGAGGGGAGTGAGGGGAGGGGAGAGGAGGGACTATAAGGATAGGAAGGACAGTGGAATGGGACAGACATTATTACCCTATATACATGTATGACTGTACCATGGATGTGACTCTGCACCATGTACAGTCAGAGGAATGAGAAGTCGTGCTTCATTTGTACAGAATGTGTCAAAATGCCTTCTGTTATCATTTATGACTAATTAGAACAAATTAAGAAATAAAAAATAAAACGTTAAACATATATATATATATATATATATATATATATATATAAACACATATACCTGTAGGACACACATTGGCATGCATCTGCAAGCCCAGATGGTTGGGAGGCCAAGGATCACGACTTTGAGGTCACCCTGGGCAACATAGTGAGAACTTGACTCAAAAATAAATGAATAAAATAAAATAAAAATATGTTTTGACTTCCCAGGAATGAAGTGATCCAATATATTGGCCTTGAGTCTGAGAACTCAAACTCATGTGGAATATTCTGCCTGCACTTAATGCAAATTCCCTGTTTATTCTGATGCCAGAAGATGTCAAAAGCAGAAACAAATGTGTTGATTCTCTCTGCCTCCAAATGCCTTGCATTCTAACGCTTTTCTGCTTTGATGCGCCATTCCTGGTCATATTTGATATAGCCGTGCAACATCTTTTTCATGTCAAGGCTTTGCTTCAAACACACCATTGCCAGTTTGACTTGTCAAAAGTTGGAAAGAGCACATTTTAAGCATTCAGCAGGCATTCTCCTGAAAAAGAAAACCACTATTTCTAATGAGCATTTGAGAGCGCAGTGGATTGCAGAAACTGTTTTCTAAGATCTGTCACAAATGATTTACTTTTATTAGTTTTAATGGCCCTCACCCACAGGCATGGAATATAAGCGAAAATTAAGATATTTTTCACGAGTTGAAAATAGATTCAATCAGAGAGCATGTTTTCCTCCCCACCTCTTCCTATTTACTTATTTTATTTCATTTATTATTTATTTATTTATTTATTGGCAGTTGATTCTGGCAAAAGGAAATCACTGAGAGAGATGAGCACTCAGGGGTGTTCTTCCAGGAGAACAAAGCTTTCCTTGTATTGGCAGCCTCTCTGTTAATTGTACATAAACTGGTTGATCTGCCAAGCTCACAGACAGGGTGGCAGAGAAAGGGGCTAATGTGGCAGATGAGAATGTTGTACTGGGTAGAGACAAGGAGTGAATATTTTTATTTGTGACTAAAGTTTTGTCTTCTGTGCACATAAGTGAATAAACAACTACGAAACCGATCTATGCCATCCTAAGCCTCTTGCTTACGGCTTCTGATTTTCTACATTGAAGCTTTTCTTTAAGGATCTTATTTTTTCTGTCGCTCATCATTTGCTGAAAAGTAGTTGAATCTGAACGGGTCTCTGTAAGCCATTCGTCATAAGCGTCATAAGTGCATTTTTGAAGCCATCAGACAGTTTGGTGGCCTATCTCTTGTTATGTAGAGCTGTAGGTGTACCACAGTTGATGGTGGACCTGGGATTTTCTGTTACAATGAATAGCCCTCCTCTAGTATGGCTCCCTCCTCTGTGTCTAGGTAACTGTGTGGTTTGATTTAGGAATTTTGGAGTTCCTAATGCTTCTGCTGTTCCTTCCCTGCCATTATAGCCTCAGGAAACCATTTCAATTCCCTGCATCACACTTACCTTGTGCTGAAAGTATAAGTCGTTGGAAAGAACAAGTTTACATAGCTGAAACAAACAAACGAAGCAAACAAAATTCTTGCCTTTGTGAAGATTACATTCACGTGGAGGAGGACAACAGCTAAGCAAGAAATATAACTCAAAATTGCATTATGCTTTAGAAGGTAATAATTATTGCATTAGTTTTTCTGAACTTCTGTAGCAAAGTACTACACAGTGGGGTGGTTTAAACAGCAGAAATTACTTTTTCTCACAATTCTGGAGGCCAGGAAATCAAATTGTCAGCAGGGTTGATTTCTTCTATGGCCTTGACTTTTAGTGTCTGGTGTCCTCACATTATCTTCCCTCTATAGCTCTCTGGGTCCTAATCCTTGCTGTTCATAAGAACTAGTCATATTGGATTAAGGCCCAATCTAATGATGTCATCATAGCATAATTATTTCTTTAAATACCTTGTATTCAAATACAGTCACATTCTGAGGTGCTTGGAATTAGGACTTCGACCTGTAAATTTTGGGAGAACACTAATTGATCCGTGGGAACTATCACAGAAAAAAAGTCTGCAAGTAGATAGGGAGTGCTGGGGAGTGCTTCAGTTTTAATAGCAGTATTGAGCACAGGCTTGACCAAGATGGTGACATTGGCATAAACTATGACGGGGCAGAGGCAGTGGGCACTGTGGCTATCTGTTAAGAGTGCATCATGCACAACCATAGGAACAAAAAGATGTACCCCAATTGTGTACAATCAATCAAAATGCAGTCTGTAAAAATAAAAAAAATTAATTTAAGAAAATAGTGCCATCCTCTGGAGGAACAGTGAATCTACATGCACTGAAGAAGGAAGGACCTGCGATGCCCAAGGGTCAGTGGGGTGAGCATTGTGACTGTAAGGTAGTGGTGATGTGGCCAGGGATATCGATGGGCTATTGTATCTGTGCACGCCTTTGGGTAAAAGGAATTGTTTTTACTCGAAGGGAATTGGGAGCCAGAGGAATGATCTGATCAGAAAGACCCCTCCGAATTCTTACACAGCCTGCTACCAGAGAATAGACTGTAGGCCAGTGTTTCAACCTGGGCATTATTGACATCGTGGGTTAGAAAGAGTTTTTTGTTGTGGGAGCCTGTCCTATGCCTTATAGGCAGTTTAACAGTATCCCTGCCATCATGGATCCCTGCCCACTAGTTGTAACAACCAAAACTTTCTCTCAATATCACGCATCTCCTCCTACAGGAAGATAAATCGCTTTCAGCTAAGGACCGCTCTTGTAGGCTAAGGAGAGGAAGAAGGAAAAGATTACCTTGGAAGTCGTTGTAATAATTCTGGCTAGAAATAATTACTTGAATCATAATGGTAGCATTTGAGATATTCTGAATGTACAGCCAATTGATTTTGAAGACTGATGATGAACAGGGTGTGTGATACAATAGAAGATTCAACTTGGCTTTGGATATTTTGCTCTGGACAAAGCACTGGATTTACCTCTTGCTCAAGGAAGGCTGTGGATGGAGCAAATTTAGGTGGGAAGAGTCCTCATCCAAGGTAAGAGAAGGAGACTACTTACATGGATAATGACTTGGGTGTACAGGTGAGGCATGCAATTTGGTGCAAATGTCTTCTGATTCTTCTTCTTTGTGAAAAGGGAAACAAAATCATCACCACGAATGAGGATGGAACAGAAGGTTTTAGAAGTATTAGGACAAAAGCAAAGTATAGAATTCTAGGAGATATGCTTATACAATTCTAGGAGAGTATGTTGTAAGTTTTTCAAATGCTTTTATTAGTGATTTATAGTTTTACATCATAGTGGGGTCCATTTTGACATAATTGTTAATGTATACAGGATAGTTTATTCATTCTCAATATCCCCAGTATTTCCCTTTTCCTTCCCTACTTTCTCCCTTCATACATTTCCTCTCCTTTACTGGTCTTCCTTCTTTTTATTTATTTTTTTTCATTGGTGCATTATATATGAAAATGAAATTCATACTAATGCATTTATAAAAGCATACAGCATAAGTTGGTCAATTTCATTCCACATTGCTCTCCTTTTCTGCAATATTCTCCTTTTTCATTTATCCCTTTCTTCTATTCTACTGTCTTTGTATTTTCATGATATCCCACCATCAAATTTTTTCCCATTATTTCTCTCTACCTTCCACAGTGAGTGAAAATATTCAGCCTTTGTCTTTCTGAATCTGGATTTACTTAGCATGATGTTCTCCATTTCATCCCTTTACCAGGATATGACATAATTTTATTCTTCTTTATGACTGAGTAAAAACTATTATGTAAGTACACCATGTTTTCTTTACACATTCATCTATTGATGGACACCAGGGCTGATTCCACAACTTAGCTATTGTGAATTGCACAGCTATAAATGTTGCTTTGCATGTATCACTAGAGTATGTTGAATTTATTCTCAATAAATACTGAAAAGTAGCATAGCAGCATCATATGGTGTTCCATTCCTAGCCTTTTGAAGAATCTCCATACAGCTTTCCAAAATATTGTATTAGTTTTCAGTCTCACAACAATGCATGAGTGTATTTTTTTCTCTGCAACCTCACCGTCAATTATTATTATTTGTATTCTTTGATGATTGTCATTCTAACTAGAGCAAGATGAAATCTCACTGTAATTTTGATTTGCATTTCCCTGATTGCTAAGGGTGTTAAACATTTTATATATATTTGTATTTCTTCTATTGAGAAATGACAGTTTAGATCATTTGACCATTCATTGATTGTACTAATTGTTTTTTTGGTGTTTTTAAAAATGATTCCTTATATATTCTGGATATTAATCTACTGGGAGAAAAGTAACTGGCAAAGATTTTCTTCCATTCTGTAGACTCTCTCTTTATGCTCTTAATTGTGTCCATTGTTATGCAGAAGGCTTTTAATTTGATGCCATCCAACATATTGAACTTTAGATATCTTATTAAGGACATCAGTGCCTGTACAATATGCTGAGTGTTGACCTTATGTTTCTTTTTGTGGTTGTAGTGTTTCTGGTCTGATTCCTAGTACTTGATCCACTTTGAGTTGATATTTGTGCAGGGTGAAAGATGGGGATTGAAAGCACCCAGAAAACCACTCCAGCCAGACACAGGAACTCATGCAAGAGATTTTATTAGCAGTCGAACAGAGTGTAAGGGTGAGAGGGAGACAGAGAGAGTGAAAGAGAGAGTGAGAGTGAGAGAGAGAAAAGAGAGTGAGAGTGAGAGAAAAGAGTGTGAGAGAGAGAAGAGAGTGAGAGTGAGAGAGAGTGAGAGTGAAAGGGAGAAAAGAGAGCAAATGGCAGAGGAATTACCCTTTAATAGTGAAAGTCCGTCGGCTAATTGGACCAATGACTGACAAGAAAGTTAATGATCTAAACTAAAAACTGGCATATAGGGAGGGGTCAGAATCAAGGGAGAAATGGTTGCAGCCTTGTTCCTTTCATTCCCCCGTTTTTGTTCTTATAAGAAACCCCTTTGGGTGCATGGACGAAGATCCTGCTTCCTTCTGGATGTGGGCATAGAGCTGATTCAGGGGAGGGAGAGGTCATTGCAGCAGGTGCAGGTTGGGGTCTGGATAGTTCCTCTGGGGAGTGCACTTGTAGCCAGGTTCCAATTCTTTCCAGTGAGTTCTGGGAGGGAAGAAATGGCTGGCACCTGGACAGATCTATTGGGGGGAAAAAAAATCCAATAGTTAAGAAAATGGCAGACAGGGAGAGGCAAGCATGGCAGGGTAGGCAAGCATGTGGCTGGCAGTCCATTACTCATGGCTGGGTGTAATTGTCCGGTGCCTCGGTCTTCTGGTCCTAAGCCTCTGGATTGGGAAGAAGGGTGGAGGGCTTGATGGCCTTCAGCCTAAGACGGAGAGGTCCCACTGGGGTGGACAAGTAGTGGTTAGAAGAGGCCTGCAGGTTAGAAACTAGAGAGGGGTTTGTAGGGGATGGCATGGTTTTCCCTCTACCCCAACAACAGAGGACTTGGCAGGGGAAGTGAGTCCCCAAAACTCCCACAGCACTAAAAAGGTGGCTCCAGTATCTTCAAGGAAATGGAGTTGCCTGCCTGCCACCATAAGGGTCACCCAGGGCTCCTGAGCGGCGATGGTTGTCAGGTGTAGAAGTCCTGGGCCCCTTCAGTCATCCATTGCCAATCCCAGCAAACCACTGGGGGAAGGGGGGCAAAGGTGACCTGGCACTTCTCTGAGCACTAGGACACTCCATTGCCCAATGTCCTGGTCAACAGCATTTTGGACAAGGACCCAGGAGCTGCTGGGGGTTGGGGCAGGCTTGTGCCCAGTGACCCTCTTTTCCACACCTGAAGCATGGGCCTGGAGGTCTTCTGGGAGCTATGGTGCCCCTAATGGTGACTGACTAGGCAGGTTTAGCTGACTGAAAAGCTTTGGCTAGCATTTGGCATTTTAATTTTTGTTTTTTTCCCTCCCTTCCATTATACACCTTGAATGTCACTGTTAGGACCTCTTGCTATGGGGTAAGGGGCCCCCTATCCAACCGCCTCAATTTAGCTTTTATATCTGGGTAGCTTTGAGAAAAATAATAAGTCATGGATAGCTGCTGTCCCTCCGGAGTTTCAGGATCCTGATTAGTGTATTTGAGCATGGCCTCTGTGAGGCGACTCAGAAAGGAAACAGAGGGGATGAGGGAGCAGGGGTTGGAGGGGCTTTCTCCACAGAAGACCAGTGTGGGGGTGGTTCATCAGCCATGTCAAAGTCAGAGGGGAAGGAGGAGAGATTAAGAAGGGGAGGAGAAGCCAAAAGGAGGTGTCTGGGTTTGGAGGAAAAGCAAAGTTCAGGTTTACACGCAAGAAAGAAAAGACTTGATGATAAAAAATCTCTATTTGCCTGCTCACTCGCAGAAGTTGAATAGGTAGGGATCAGGTGAAGGTATTCCCAAGGGTCTGGCGGGATGGAAGGCCCAGATCCCATGGTGGAGAACAGCCAGGTCTGGAGACGAGAAGGCAGCACAGTCATGGGGATCGTAGAGTCCAATGGGGGAACCCGGGCTCCCTTGGGCCAAAAGACGTGAGTCTCAGAGCAGGATGTAGGACCCACTGTCAGGATTTTAACCTCAACCCAAGAGTCTCCACCATAGCATCAGGGACCCATCCGTCAGATAAGGTCAACTAAGGGGGCCAGCAGTAACTGTGAAAGTCATGGCTGGGGGAACCTCCACTCCTCAGCCACCTCGAGGGCACTGGACGATCAGTAGTCACGTCTCAGATCAGCAGAGAAGTGTTTAAGTTGACCTAGGGGAAAACTCACCAATCTGAAGCTGGTGGTGGAAGTGGAGCTGAACATCCCGGCAAATGGAAGGTGATACCAGCATCCGGTGGAGTTGGGGGCAGTCTGGGGCATTGGATGGGTTTCCACTCACCTGCGTGGTGGTAGAACCCATCCAAGTTACGGCACCAATGAAAGCACCCAGAAAACCATTCCAGCCAAATGCAGGAACTCATGCAAAAGATTTTATTAGCAGCCGAACAGAACAGAGTGTAAGGGTGAGAGGGAGACAGAGTGAGAGTAAAGAGAGTGAGAGTGAAAGAGAGAAAAGAGAGCAAGTGGCAGAGGAATTACCTACCATTAATAGTGAAAGCCTGTAGGCTAATTGGACCAATGACTGACAAGAAAGTTAATGATCAAAATTAAGAACTGGTATAAAGGAAGGGGGTAGAATCAAGGGAGAAATGGCTGCAGCCTTGTTCCTTTCAGGGATCTAGTTTATGAATGTAATTCTGAAGAAGCATTTTAATGGCCTCCCCAAATGTATTAAGTATTATTTTAATGACAAATTCTATATACTCCAAAGATTATTTACAACAAACCCAGAGACTATTTATATGTAGATATGTCTACTTTCCATTGTTTTCGACCAAATAGACAATTTTTGCAATAGCGATAATATTGCCTGTAAATAGATTTACTTTCCTATGGAAAACTGATGGTAAGATTGGGGCAAAGCAGTACTTTATTTTCTTAATCTCATGAGTGTCCATAGTGAAGACCCATCTCTAGAGAAGATGTTTTCAACTCTGGAAAGTTTTGTTGGTTTCAAAAATATCTGTCTTGTGTTAGAGATGGAAATAATTGCACTTGAGTATGACTTCTATTAGTACCCAACCCACCCAACCCCCCTTGTGGAATTGCCATTACTGTGGATTAGAATTAATTTACTCCATAAGATGGTTCTGAAAATGTTCCCTGATCCTATGTGTGCCTCTACCATGGAAATATGATCCTCCAAGCAAAATTACAGGAGACTATTGAAGCTTGGGCTGAAGTCGGGCCTCTGGTCTGAAAGCTCTTGTGTGATTCATCCCCAGCCTGCCTTTCTGAACTCTTGCTTGACCATGCTGTCCATTGGTCATAGTTCCAACCCACACAGCCTTCTCTCTGTTCTTCAGGCACACCATCTATCTCCCGCACCTTAGAGCTTTGCACACTATGGTTTTATTAAAAATGTACACTTATTGAGAACCTTTAACACATCCACTCATTTGTATCAGAAACTGCCATCAAGCACTGTAAATACTGATTTATTCATCTTCATATAAAAAACAATTTGATAAGTATTATTATCCCCAGTGTACAGGTGAGACAACTGGGGTGCTCCAAAATTAACTCCAATGCCCAATGTGGCACAATTCAGTGGACATTATTGATAATCCACCCATAGTCCCTGAATTCCAGCTATCATCACTGAAATCTCCTTGCCTGGAAGCTTTTCCTAGTTTTAGGAGCTTCACCTAAGCATGCAGCAGATCATAATGTTTGGGAATGGACTTTAGCGCTCTCTAGCCATACTCACCATGATGCATTGGGTCATTGTCCAGATTATCTGTTCCTCAGATGGGACAGATAACTGAGGTGGGCATTCTACTTGCACTGCCAGAGTTCCTAAATGGGGTTAAGCTTTATTTCCTCACATTAGTAACTTAATAGACAGCCCACCATCTTCACATTCCTGACTCACTTCCCCATTACTCTAAGTCATTATTTCCTCTATGGGTTACTTGTACTCAGGTAGTTATCCCATTGTCTCCTTCTGTGGGAATTTGAACTAATATAGTTATTACATTCCAGAATCTGAATTTAATTCCATTCAATTCAGCTAAAGGACCAGTGCTCTTTACCAGTATATCAGCTTGCCTCTTCCTTAGAAGCAAATGGATTAGTAGCTGACTGCTTTTCAGGGAATTTTATCCTTGAAAAAACTACAAATTTGGGTTTAAAAGCCTGTAACTCTAACCCCTAAAGCTCCTGTTATGAATTGAATATTAGTTGTCCCCCAAAAGCTCTTGTGTGATACAATTAAAGAACATTCAGAGATGAAATTATTGGATTATGAGAGCCTTAACCCAATCAGTGAATTAATCCCCTGATGGAATTAACTGAGTGGTAACTGAGGCAGATAGGGTGTGGCTGGAGGAAGTGGGTCATTTGGGGCTTGCCTTTGGGGTATGTATTTTGTATCTGGTGAGTGGAGTCTTTCTCTCTCTCTGCTTCCTGATCATATGTGAGCTGCAACCCTCTACCACACTCTTATGTCATAATGTTCTGCCTCACCTCGAGCCCTGAAGAATGGAGTGTCCAGTCTATGGACTGAGACCACTGAAACAGCGAGCTCCCAAATAAATGTTTCCTCCTGTACAGTGGTTCCAGTCAGGTCTTTTAGTCACTGCAGCAGGAAAGCAGACTAAAGCAGAATCCAAACTTTCTTGAAGAGAAGCTGACTGTGAAAATTGTGCCTTGCCTGCTGGGAATACATCTTTCCTAATGCCCATTTAGAGGTGACCATGGAGCACAACATCCAAAGGAACCAAAGATGGTGGAATTGAATAATAGGAACAATAAAAAGAGCTGGACATATAAACAATACAAAGATGCCAGACAGCAGCATCAGGATTTTGGCAAGAAATTTCCTCCTTGGATAGAGCAAGTCTCTGGCCTTGAATCACCAGTACATGCTGGTTCTGCATGTATGTGTGGTGATGGGGGGGAAGGGTGAGCATTTGCCTTTTGGTTCATGGAGTCCCGGCCAATGAATGTCCAATATCTTGATCATCCAGAGAGGGATACATGTCAACAAGAGATACTTGACATTAAATAAGATAATTTAGCTGCAGAGAACACTGGGTTCTTACCCTTGAGGAAAATGTGGGAATATAGTGGCAAAGTGAAAAAAGAGGGTCATGTAGAAACTTGTTGCCCCAAATAATAGAGTCTCAGTAGATGGATCAGTGCCTATCCAAATTCCATGCTCTTTCCATTGAGTGATATTCCTATAGGATGTGGCTGTTCAATCTGAGAATTTAAGTTCCAATGTACCTAAGTTAGCGAGATGATTAGCCAGTTATTGTCAATAAAATGTGAGCAGAAATGATACACGTGCCATTTTGGCCAGGGAATTTAAGAAGTAACTGTATTGTTATTGTCATCATTGCTTTATTTCCTTTCAACCTTTCAGAATTAGTAGATTCTGAGGAACCAAGATAAGAGGAGTTTATATCCCTGAATTCACACATAGAGAAAATCTATCCAAAATTAATCATATTAGACTCTTCCTTAACTCAGAAATGAATTTCTATTCTGTTAAGCCATTGGAGCTTTAACTTGTGTTTATTATAGCACCTAATAGTACTCCAACATGTAATTTTCTAATGGTGGTCTCTTTTTGTAAATATCTGTGCGTAAATATCACCTTTTAAATAGAAGCCATCACTAAAACATTCCATTGATTTTAAACCTCCCATCTCATTCTAACTCAGTACCTTTTCATTGGCATCTCAGAATATTTAACTACCTGAGTTTTGTTTGTCTGTTTGTTGTTTTATCTTGGTTTGTACATTTATGTGTAGCTTTTCTCTGCCACCACTAGACATAAGCTCTGTTTATTGAAACCTTGTCCAATGTGCTTACTGCTGTAGTCCTCAGTGCTTAGGATAATTTATGAAACATACAATGAATCCAATAATCATTTTTTGAGAGCAGAAATACTTATAATTTTCTTTCTCTGTATTCCAGGTACATTTCCAAATGAAATCATGAGTTTGGTACTGTTCATTTGAGGCAATACTCTGTCTATGTTGTTAGATGATAATCTTTTTGTTTTGATGCCTGAATTGTCCATTTCCTTCTTTTTCCCCTTCTCAAACCCACTCAGTCAATATATTCATTGTGGTGCTCTAACTGCAAATTAACTGTGATATATACTAGCAGTACTCCATTGCTCATGGGAAATCTGAGAATCAGTGAAGATTACTTGCAGAATAATGTTATGAATTCATGGAACACTTAACATATATTGTTTTATTTCATATATTATGTCCTGCTGTGTAGGTACAATGTAGGTGTAAATATCCCCAGTTTATACTCAGTGTATATTTAGAGGTTCTTTCATGTTGCATGTGTCCATAATGAATATTTTAAAAAATATTGAGTGGTATTCCATCATATATAAGTATATATATATATACACACTACAATTTGGCTATCAGTTCTCCTGTCAAGGAACATTCGGATTGCTTACAGTTTTGGGAGAATGAATAAAACTATTATGAACATTTATATTTCAGTCTCTGTTGGACATATATTTTCCTTTCTCTTGGGAAAATGCCTGGGAGTTCATGCTAGTTTTCTTGGATAGTTTACAGCATTAGAAATTTATTCTCGCAGTGTTGAAGACCAAAACTCTATGATTTTGGTGTCAATTAGAGCCATGCTGTTGGAAGTTTCTACCTAAGAATACTTTCTGGCTCCTTCCAAGCTTCAGGTAGTTCCAAAAAATTCTTGACATTTCTTGGCATTTAGGCATGTTACTCTGATCTCTCTCCCTGTTCACATGACTTTCTTTCCTATATATTTGCTTCCAAATCCTTCCTCTTCTTTCCCTTATCAAGACAAGTCATTGAACTGAGGAACCACCCTAAATCAAGTATGAATTCATCTCAAGATTCTTAACTAATTACATCTGCATATACTCTATACTAAATAAGGTCACGTTCTGAAATTAAAGGTGAACATGAATATGACTTAATCCATTACAGAGTAGAACTGGTAGGTGTAAGTTATCTGTGTAGCTTTCTAATGAGTTGCCAAACCATTTTCTAATGTACTTGTAGCATCAGACATCATTCCCAAAGCTACATATGAAAGTCCAGTTACTCCACCTCTTATCCTTGATACTCAAATTACTTTGTTTTTTTTTTTTTGTTGTTGTTGTTGTTGTTTTTAGTTTTTCTTCTTCTCTTTCATTTCTTTGTTTGTTTGTATTTACATGCTGGAGATGGAACCTAAGGCGTCATGTCAGGCATGGCAGGAAAGAACTCTTTCACTGAACTACACCCCCACCCCTGATACTGTCATTTAAATTTAAAAATCATACTGTTGAGTGGCAGTGGCTTCTTCTTGTAGTTTCAATTCCTTGCAATTCGTAGTTTGTATATTCATTTGTCCAAAGGTTGCCTGAGGAGCAGAGTTCTTAATTTCAATGAAGTCTATAATTTTATTTTTCTTTAATGGTTTATGTGTCTGTATTATGTCTAAATTGCTTATTATTACTATTTAGATTCATTATATTACATGACTACAGTAAAATTTGACATCTTGAAATAGCAAATATGTATTATCCCCATTATCTTGCAGTTGATATTTATTAAAATAAATTTATCATTATTGAAAAGATGTTTATTATAGAGAGTTTCCTAGGGTAGAAGATACTTAGCACTACTTGGGGTTTTCGTTTTTAAACAAGGTTCCCATTCAGGGATCTGATGGGGTTGAAGTCATTTCAAGTCTCAGCTAAGGCAAAATTCACTTCCAGGGTCATTGTTGATAACAGTAAGACTCAGCAATTCATGGGCTATTGGACTGATAATAGTGCTAAGTATCAGGATGGGTTCCAGGTCCTTGCCTCATGGTCCTCTATTTCAGGAGCCCCAAACATAACAGCAGTTTGTTTTGCAAAGGTAGCAAGCAAAAACAAACAAACAAACAAACAAACAAACAAAAAAGACAAACATATACAATCTTCTAGTCCTTGTAATCTTGAATGTGATAACCAATAATTTTTATTGTATTTATCTTAAGATCGTCATTTGATCCAACCCATACTCAATGAGAAGGAAGTCCATGACCCAGCAAGTCATTCTTTGTATGTCATGTGAGTAACCTATCAAAATTCATGTTTATCTTGTGAAAGTTCACTTTCTCTGGTGTAATTAGTTTAAAATGCTTTTTTTTCCTTTCAATTTTTGGTAACTGTGCCAAAAATTCATTGAACATATAGATACATTTGCATGGATACATTTTTGGAGTATACTGTTTAGAACACCATGCTGCATTGATTAATGAGGTTTTCTAGTAAGACATAAAACCACATAGAACGAGTCTTTCAAACTGGTTCTACTGGAATTTTGATGAAAATTGTCATAAATCTATGGACAATTTGGAGAAAGAACTCCAATATTAAAAATATCAAATCTTCTAAGATATATATTTTTATATCTTCCCATTTATTTAGGTCCTATTTTTTTTTCTTAGTATTGTTTTTAAATTTTCAATTGGGTGCTGTGGTGTTCACCTGTAATCTCAGTGGCTTGGGAGACTGAGGCAGTAGAATCTCAAATTCAAAGCCAGCCTCAGCTACTTAACAAGACCCTCTTTCTAAATAAAATAAGAAAGAAGACTGGGGATGTGACTCAGTGGTTCAGCACACCTGGGTTTCCCTGGTGCCAAAATATCAACCAATCAATCAATAAAATTTCAGTGTAAAGATTTTAATTACATTTATTTTTAAGTATTTATGAGCTTTGAACTTTATTGTCAGTAGTAATTTTAATATTTTCCAGTTGTTCACGGAGCTATCTCTTTTCACATCATATTTCAGTGATTGTTCTAAGAATTGTAGTTTGCATCTTTAGGTCATTCCAGCATATTTAGAGTTAATTTTGAATTACTGCAAATAAAATAAGATAGCCTTGATTCAGTGTACTTCCGTAACCCACTTGATGCTTAGCACTATTATCATATATATTAAATTTTAAAACATTATTTATAAAGCTATTAGCTTTGCTTTGAACGGACATACATTTTTGTCCCTTACTTTATACAAAAGATTGTGTGTGTGTGCGTGCATGTGTGTGTGCACGTGTGTTTTATTTATGCTCTTATTTTCTCTCTCCAACTCTCTGTTTTTAAATTTTGTTTATTTTCCTTTAGATAAGGTCTTGCTGTGTTGCCCAGGGTGGTCTAGTAAGCTCCCAGACTCAAGCAATCTTCCCCCTTCCTGAGTAGCTGGGACCATAGTAGCACCATCACATTCAAGTTAGTTCTTACCTGCAGAGCTGAGTTTCCATCTGAAAACATTTACCTTCAAAACCAAGATCTTTACTAAGTACCTGCTGAACAACCAACCTTATCAATTTTGTTTGCCTGAAAATGTTTCATTTTACCTTCTGTTTTGGATAGTTTATATAAGTACATTATCTCGTATCTTTTTTTCATTGTGTTAAATTTGTTGTTGCAGGTGCTGTCTCATGTCCATAATCAAGAGTATCACCTATTAATCATACTGTTATTTCTTGTAAATTATTTTTTTTTTCAGAATATTCCAGAATTTTTCTTTGGCTTTTATTTTATCTCTTCATCCATCTTTCTTCCTTCCTTCCTTCCTTCCTTCCTTCCTTCCTTCCTTCCTTCCTTCCTTCCCTCCCTCCCTCCCTCCCTCCCTCCCTCCCTCCCTCCCTCCCTCCCTTCATCCCTCCCTCC